>BGPT01000041.1:91084-146257 GCA_003297045.1 Symbiodinium sp. clade C Y103 | reverse complement strand
CAACATGAGTTACACAAGTTATAACCATAGTTAACCCAACTTATAACCTGGTTTGCGAAACTTATAACATACCTTATAACTTGTGGGGCCCTCCTTGTAGTATATGATCATAGTAACACACAACACTATCTCCATAATCTTGAAACTCATGTCTATATAGAGCCACTAATATAATCATATATATGCCCAACTACAAGAATGATTTTCAGCCAGAATCAGCCAGATATGACTTCGTCCAAGCAATAGATATGAACTCAGCAGCCGTTCTTCCCCCACGGAGTCTTCGGTGTAGGCTTTCAGCTTGCTGCGATTCGCCTGGAACAGGCGAAGTTTGGCACTGCGGAACATGCTGCGCCGAATTGAACACGGACACAAACATAGGATCATATAGGATCATAGGCTACTAGATCAAACAGGTCAGGCAACTACAGCTTTCCGAGTCTTTCCGGATCTTTGAAGTCTGGGGTTGGTACTGTTGTCAATTCCAGAAGAATTTGTTTCTGAAAAACTCGTCTGAGCAGTCTTCTCCGGATGTCTGGCAAGTGATCATCCAAGTTCGACTGGAATCAAGTCACGAGTACCCCTCCATGAACCATGGCTACTCTCAGATGCGACCTGTTTGAGTTGGTCAATCCATTTTCCAATTTCGGATGCCCTAACGAAGTTGTCAACCAAGGTAAAACCAGGGTCTTGACCAAAAACAAATCTCCAAAGCCCAGAAACAGTCATCCCAATTGGGAACGAACATTGGACCACTTGGCCCACGTTGCCTCTTAACAAACTTAATTAATCTCGAAAATGGCCTATTTGGGTTATTACGTAGAACTTTAACCATTTTTTTACATATCATTTTGGTCTTGCCCAATTACAATGGGTATGCCGGTATACCGCAATACCCGAATTTTCAGACTTCAGAGAAACCCCCATCTTCAAAACTGGCACCTCGCAAACAGCCTTCGCGGCCTGTACGGGTCTGCTTTACCAGCCATGTGGGGACAAGACCCAGAAAGAATGGGAGGGATACGCTGCGGCAAATTTCAAAAACTGGGTGTGGTAACCCCCAAACAGATTCTGATAAGGTTCAGACATCACTTTTCTATCGTTTTGGGGTTGCTATGGGTTGCTATAACTCCAAATCTGTTCTAGAAATCAACCCTTTGAAAAGATACGATAAATAGTTGCGTTTGCTTTCCGATGGCACAGGAACCAACCTAGGAAGATAGCCAACAAACCCAGCAAGGATTTGTGGTGTGACTCCATTTTTTGGACTCACAGAATCTCAACACAACTTGTCTGTCTCCCAACAGACCTACTAGGCCGTTCACCAACTATACTATACCTTGACCCTAAATATGCCCATCAACAAGAACATGTTGCATCAAAATTGTCAAACCTTTAACCATAAATGATGGCAACCAGTCCATCTCGTTGGTGGAGCTGCTCTGATTTGGGATCCCCACGTAGGCATGCCCGTCTGTTTGTGGAACTGTTGAGTTTATGTTGTTTGTGTTTGTGACTAAAGCAAAGCTTTTAGAGTTCAATGCTAATCTTATCTAATCTTGATTGATAAACTCCTGCACTTCAGCCGTGAAAAGTTCTCCACTTTGGGCCAGTCTTTAGCCTTTAGGATCAACAAATTCTGTCGACAGTCCTTTCCGAAGATGGGGACATTTCCGAAATTTCCATTTGAGCACCCCAGAGTGACGATGTTCGATCTAACCCTCTAGTAAACTAACATAAATATTGAAAATCACCATTTATAGTGGATTTTCCCATTAAACATGGTGATTTTCCATAGCTATGTTAGTTCACCAGAGGCTAACCCTTTATAGAAACTCCCCCCATTTTCTGTAGCCCATCTTGGGAAACCACCCGACCTGCAAGACCTGCAGCATCCGCGGCGCGAGCCTCAGGGTTTGGAGGCTGATCAAATTTGTGTTCCTGCAAAGGGCCCTTGGACGTCCTTCAAAGAACACCGCATGGAGAATTTTCAAAGATCTTGGGGTCAAAATGTCAGACCCTTGGTTCAGGGCAGATTTTGGTGGTTTTTGATGTAAAAAACAGCCATTTTTGCGGGGGAAACACAATGTTGCTGCACAGCAAAACCGGCCGCCCGGAATTTCGTCCCCGAATCGGCTGATCATCCCAGCAGGAATCCCTGAGCAAAGCAAAGTCACTGAATCCAAGCTTTGGTTGAATCTAATACCAAAGGTCAAGCTTTGATAGACTGCTTGGAAACGTCACTCGACCCAAGCTTTGTCAAAGCCAAAGTTCAAGCTTTGCACACCGCTTGGAAACGTCACTCGATCCAAGCTTTGGTTGAAGTGAGAGCGAAAAGTCAGGCTTTGCAGACTGCTGGGAAACGTCACTCGACCCAAGCTTTGGTTGAATCTAACACCAAAGGTCAAGCTTTGTAGACTGCTTGGAAACGTCACTCGATCCAAGCTTTGTCAAAGCCAAAGTTCAAGCTTTGCACACCGCTTGGAAACGTCACTCGATCCAAGCTTTGGTTGAAGTGAGAGCGAAAAGTCAGGCTTTGCAGACTGCTGGGAAACGTCACTCGACCCAAGCTTTGGTTGAATCTANAACGTCACTCGATCCAAGCTTTGGTTGAAGTGAGAGCGAAAAGTCAGGCTTTGCAGACTGCTGGGAAACGTCACTCGACCCAAGCTTTGGTTGAATCTAGCACCAAAGGTCAAGCTTTGTAGACTGCTTGGAAACGTCACTCGATCCAAGCTTTGGTTGAAGTCATTCCCAAGGGTCAAATGTAATAGACAACTGGGGAGATGGTACAAACTTTCAATGGTAAGGTTGCCTTCTATCTGCGTGACTCGTTTTAGTGCAATCTCTTCTTCAGCGACTGCGAATCTGAATCCTTTGACGTAGCTCCATGCAGCACACAAATTTGTTGGAACATAGGTGCAGGACAATGTCGCAGCCTTTCCTGCAACATCCTGTTCTTGCAATGTTTTGTGGAGGAGCAGCGGTGAAGCAAGATGGTGGAGCATAAGTCTCGACCCTCTCTTGGACGGCAGCTGCTCGGAAACCAAGCGGTGCACTTGGCGGCCAAGGGTGGAATCAGCGAGGCTCATTACCCAACCTTCACCATTCAGACATCTTACCTCAAGCTCAATCTGCTCAGATCCACCGGCTGGTAGCACATAGCCAGACATAGATAGCCTCTTTGGGCTTTGGAATTGCCTTCACTGCGGAGCTGTGACCCCAGGAGCCGCTGCAAGGGTGAAAAGCCGAGTGCAACGGTGCAACCCTTGGAGAAAACTACCTTGCCACATGACATCAGGCCACATCCAGGGGCCCCATGTTCTGATTTGGAGTACTGATAAATGATTTACATCATTTACATCCTCAACATGGGAATATGTTGAGCCATCCATACCAAAGTAGAGGAGCTTGGAATCCATCAATTTTGCAAACATGTAAGTCGTGACCGTCCCAGTTTTGGTAAGGTACTTTGGACCCCAAACCTATCTGCTGTTGTCTTTGTTGCCAAATTTGATCAAATTTGTATATATTGTACGTAAAATCCATGGGATTTTAGATTACTTCCATTCACAAATTTGAAACCACCAGCCATGTCAACTATATCAACTTCCTCAGCGCAGAGTGAGTGTTCACCAGGGTGGCCAGATTCCCATGGAACTTGCAGAACTCAGTGCGCCAGGGGCTGCCAGGGGCTTATCAATCCCCAGCTCAGCCATATAGGGTTCACTACAGGTTTTATGTATCCAACAGCAAAACCAGCATGGATGCTATCGGGTAAGAACTGTTGTAGAGCAACTTTAGCAACTTCAACAGGCCGACGCCGTTTTGAAAAAAAAGCCTAAAAGGCCTTGGTTTCGGCACTCAACACAGTCACTATATACCAACCTGAAGGGCGCATCTTGGAACCACTGCAGGGCGCAGAATTGCTTTTCAGAGATTTTCTCAAGAGAACAACAGTATTGTTGGTAAAACAATGATAAACCATCCCTCATTGCACCATTTTTATAGGTGGTAAACACCATTCCCAGTCATGGGTGGTTTATGGCATTGTTTTACCCACATTATTGTATTAAGACAAGTCAGCCAAGTCATGCAACTCATGTTCCGTCAATTTTTTCGGAAACAATTCCGGCGAAGACTCCACATTCTTTGCTTGTTCACACTCCGCTAGTTGTTCGCCCGCGGCGCACAAAAAATTGGAGGTTTATTGTTGGGTGCAGTTACTACAAATCTCTATATCTATACCAAATTGATGGAGTGTTGGATGTTCATCAATACTGCCAAATACTGTGAGGCGGATCGCCACAGTATAGCGTTTCTACTGGTTGTCAATGGCTGAATCTTAAATAACCGGTGACAAATGCATCTGATTCACACCACACGTACTCACACCCTGCAACGTGACTCTTACGAAGACAATGCAGATGTTGGAGGTAACGCCAAAAGCCGAGGATGTGCCAGCCAAACAAGGCCGGAATTCGAACAAGTTTCCTCAGTCAGCTAGGATTGATTCGGATTGTGCACACCAACCTGTGACTCGGTTAAGTCGGCCACCATTAAATTTCAAACGACCTAACTTGACAAAAAAGTCATCCCCAAAAAAGATGGCATGTGTTTCTTCATCTTTACCTATGTACAACTTTGGACTTGCAAAACAGTTGGAGAAAGGTATCCCAAATTGATACTGTAGGTGTAGATAACCGTTGCAACACAATCTAAAACTGGAGGAGTGTTCATTGTCGGATAGTTGAGTGCATAGCGTTTTTAGCGGATTATAATTAATTTCTGGTTGTATCATTTCAACTTGAAGAAGAAGACAATATACAAAAAAAAAAAGTAAAGCTTAATGGCCTACTCAGACCTCTTCAAAACATTTCACAATGCTGTGAAGTAGGTTTAAAACCCAACTTCCCAACGTGAACCTTGGTGAATCATCGATCATAGCCAGTGATTCTGAGATGAACTCCGAAGAACTGCCCCAATATTTGGGGTATAGTTCCATGTCCTGTAAATCATTCAAGTTCATTAAGTCAAACATTGTTGAAGAAAGTGGTGTCTAAAACACACTATACACATCAAATGTTTGAAGGATAATCCATGGGTGATCTCCATCTATACATTCTTGTGTGTATACATATATCATATGTATATATATATATATATCTATAGTATATCCATCCGTCCATCCAACCATCCATTTTCCATCCCCCAAATCAACATAGACCCTGACATCAAAGGTTGAACGCTTCATTTCCAGAGTTTCGACTGACAAATGGCAATTTCATAAGGTCTATATATATGATAATTTGTTGAAGGGTACCCTCTGGTAAACTAACATAGCTATTGAAAATTGCAATTTTTAAAGGGAAAATCCACTATAAATCACCATTTTCAATAGCTTTTTGTATGTTTACCAGAGGGTAGTCCATCAAGATCTTCAAATCGAGGTTTCCTAAAATAGGGGTACCCCTAAATCATCCATTTCAATGGGATTTTCCCTTAGAAACCATCATTTGGGGGTACCCCCATGGCTATGGAAACCCCGACCCCACCCCTTCGACGGAAAATTGGGTCACCCCTGCCCTGCTGTGGCGTCTGCCAGCGCAGAGTGGGGCGCCTCAGCCTGGAAGATCAACATCAAACAGCGGGACTGAGACATGCTGGAGGTTGTATAAAAACGGTTATTGTAGCAATGGTTGAAATCTGTATATATAAAAATATTTAATCAATATATTGGATTGTATAAAACCCACATAACTATGGAAAATCCACGATTTTGAATGGGAAAATCCACTATTTTAATGGGAACATCACCATTTTACCCTCTGGTAAACAGCCACATAACTATGGAAAATCCACGATTTTGAATGGGAAAATCCACGATTTTAATGGGAACATCACCATTTTACCCTCTGGTAAACAGCCACATAACTATGGAAAATCACCAAATTTTTAATGGAAAACAATTATAACGTTGGTGATTTTAGCAATGGTTCATAATATATTGGATTGAATCCAATAACCCCGTGTCATTTTGGATGTCCCCAAATCATATTTTATCGTTGCTTTGTAAATCTCTTATCGATTGCTGGGCCGGGAATGCACTGGTAGTGCTAAGGGGCAGGCCAAGCTAAAAGGAAAGGCGCGGGGTTACTATACTGTCCCATATGTCAGAATATGTCAAAATATGTCAAAATGGGATGAACCATTGGTCAATAATGGCTATATGATGTTGTATATAAAGGATAGTTAGACAATGCCCAATGGTTGCTTCTTAAGTCATGAGGGCCCCCACAATTCATCCAACTTGTTGGTCATATTCAATAGGGTAAACCAATGATCAATGCTTGGTCACTTGGTCCCCCATCTTGAGGAATTTCAAGAAACACCATGAAACACCCAAATGGTGATTGACCCCTAAAGTGAAGAGAACAAAGTCCTCTAAGTTAGATGGGTTTACAAAAAGACCAAACAAACCAGAGACTTCATCATTGTTTTAGATGTTGTGCAGTGTTTACCATCCAGATTGTAGAGTATAGCAACCCAAAAACGCATGTCGAATGTATCAAAATCCCACTCAACAACGGAGGCAATAGTATATAACCTTTTCAAACAATCGTGATTTTCCTGGGGAAAAACACACCCCAACAAAGGTGACTCCCCCAAGGGGCTGGCTGTTGGTGGTCACCTTTTGGAGGCTGATCCCACCATATTTTCTTAAACAAATGACATCACCCATTTAAAAAGGTAAGGATTCTCCCGTTATAGTTCCCACATGATATCCACAAGATTATGACACAGTGGTTATTTAACAGTTCGCCGTGGAAAATGACCCAATTATAGACAATTATAGATGACAAACATGGTGATTTACCTATTACACATGGTAGTTTTCCAAACAACCAGAGAGAATATCCACCATTGCTTCTTGGATCATGGACATCATCACTCACCATTTTTTGTCGGCGCTGATCCCCAAGGGGGCTCCGATGAAGTGCCTGTCCCGCGAGCTCTTTATGCAGCACCAGCAAGCGCAACACCGCCTCCTCGAGGTAGTATCAGTGTATGAATGGGGAGATTCATAGACATTCTTAATGGGAAATCAATGGGGATGAGAATGATATTATGGAATCTAAATGGATGTGCAGTGTGTCGGAATAGCTGTTGTTCATCCAATCTGTGAGCAATTAGTTCCAGCAAGGCTCAATGAGCGGAACATATGGACGGAAATCATCACGTGTGAGGATGGCAAAACTCTGAGGTGCCACTGGGGTGGCAAAATGGGTCACCGTGGCTACCAGCTGCTGCGGGAACCAAGCTTGTTCAAACATCGCCAAAGTCTGTGAGGTACTGGCCCACAAGAAATTAATTGATTGTAAGTACAATGCTTTGCCTGTACGTTGCAAGATCTCTCTCTGAATAGTCCAGCCCATGATTCCAGCATTTGGAGCCTGGAGTCAATCAACATGTCGTCCAACGGGCTGAGGAAGGCCGTAAGCATAGATATTAAAGTGGTGGATTCCACAATCAGTGTTGAATTGTACATGGTGAATATGGAGCAAAGAGCATGGATCAATTGGGTCAGGTCTTGAGAGCAAAACTGGCCGAGACAGGCATCTAACAAGGTGGAATAGTGGGTTATCAGCAAAGCAAAGCTGGGTCGGATTGACCCACTACAGCCAGAAACAAACATCATCTCCAGGATCCACATGAACATGTTGAAGTTGAAATCATCTTATTTGAAACGCACACAGGGAATGTAACAAGTCAACATGCCACCGCATTTCAAGATATTTCAAGCATTTTACTCAAGCGTTGTTGCGGCATTTGCAGAAAGGGATTGTAGCTACCATGATTCCATGATTATATAATGGACATAATGGGATACAACCCTGAAATGGAGAGGTTCATGGGTATCAATAATGATAATGTTTTAGTGTGGTAAGCCCAACACAATAAAGCTATAGTTTGGGGATGGTTGTGATCCCTCTGGGAAAATTGGGGATGGTTTTCTTCATTGGTTTTACATGGTTTTACCATGTTCTACCACATGAGTACCTTTTTTCATGTCAAATGCATGGTATGTGATAAGTCACCTTTATATAATTTCTGATAATTTCCAGATGCGTCCAAATAACATATGGAAACTGTAAACTATGTAAGGAAAGGTCCCATTGATGTCAACTATAATCAAGATGCCCGGATGTTTGTGGTGTCCTGGTGGTAGCAACACCCTCCAGGGTCATCAACTTAAATACTAACCTAAGAAGATAACATCAACACTTGGAAAGAGAGTAGTAAATTGTGGGCCCCAAAGGATGAGTTGGTTGAAACTAAGTAAACCAACTATGGTGAAAGGTAGATATTTATATATCCACATATCATATTATATAGTCACAGACAAGGGTGAAACTAAAACCAACTGAAGTAACCTGGGTGGCCCACCGCGGCCCACCTTGCAGTATGTATATATATTGGTCCTCTAATTCATATACGTGAAGATTGCAACACCAATTCCCTTTAGAAACTAGGGAGAAAACAAACGTTCACCAAGGTTTACGCCCAAGAATGGATGGGTCTGTCAGTCAAGAACATGTGGAAATATTATCATGGGACTTGACCGGAAAATGTCTCATCAAAAACTGTGGGATTGGGTTGGTTTAAGGGAAACTTTTTCGAGAAAAATCGAAACCCTGTCTTATAACCGTTGAACATGTCGTGTTTCCTGATTTTTGTGTTCAAATCATCCAAGTCTAGGACCTCACATGGAGGATCAGTATCGCTGCTCAACCATTCCTTTTTCTGAGTAGACAATCTTGACAGACTTCAACAAACCAAAAGCAAGACAAAAACAGAAAAAAACAGACAACAACCCAGTGAATGTCTGCAAACGTACTGTAGTTTTCAAATCCGTTGTGGAGTGGTTCCATTGGTGCCCAACAACCCTCAGTCGGGATAATCATCCCACTTGAAAATCATCCAACTCGAACCAGGGGAACCATGACTCATGGCTCCCACAGGAACCTCCATTTGGACTCATTATAGATCATATCATCTTCATATCATATCAACTGTCAACTATGAATTCATTCATGTCAACTATGAATTATGTCATATCATCTTCATATCAATCCATATGGGGGTTTCCTAAAATAGGGGGTCCCCAAAAATGGATGGTTTATAAGGGAAATTCCGATCTAGAAATGGATGATAAATGTGGGTACCCCTATGACTTAGGAAACCTCCATATCAATCCATATACCCTCTGATAAACTAACATAGCTATTGAAAATCCACCATTTATAGATGATTTTCCCATTAAAACCTCTATTTATAGGGGATTTCCAATTGCCACGTTTGATTACCGGAGGGTAAATCATCCAGGATCATCTGCTAGCGCCACATCTTTCCGCTGATTTCTCGGCCCTGGTTTCTGTCCTCCATCTGAGCCACAGAGCCGCTCAAGCCGAAATTGCTTCCTGGGCGGCGCCACCAAAAGGCGATGGTCTTGTTGTTTGCCCAATGGGTTGGCCATGGGAAGATCTGGGAATCATGGTAGTGAAACATGTGGAAAATGAGAATCAGATTTTCATGGACCATATCGAGCCACGGGATTCTTGTTTAAAAAGGTGCCCTATTGTTTTGGAAAAAAAAACTCGCTTCTATATATAGTTGTTTCATGCACTTTATTGAGATTTGAAAAACTTGCCCTGCAAAGGAGTTGAATTTCAGCTGGTTACCGTAGTCTCTTTTCCATTCCCATTCGAATGTAGTAAACTGTGAAGCTACACAACCAAGGTTAACCCAGAACGCTTGGAACATGGGAAACTGTTTCTTTTGGTCAGGAAAAGAAATTATCCCCAAAAAGATGGGACACCGCCATGTGTCACGACCAATGGAACCACAAAAGGCCCGTCACGCATCTATGTTGGGAGTCCAAAAAATTGGACCCGCTACCCGAGTTGTTGCTGTTTCACGTTCTGTGAAAAATGGTCTCTGAAACAATAGGAACACGCAGTTTCCGCAGTAAACCTTGTAGGCAACTACCTGCAACTACGAACAAAGCAAATCTCCAGGGCCGAGTAGCTAAGTTGGTTGAAATAGTTAGGCTTACTGTGGTTAAAAGATGTGGATAGTGGATATATCTGAAAAGTAGATGGGTGAAAACAACCAACTGAATTGTATCCTGGCCCCACATTGTATGGATATCAGTAGCACAGGTAGCAGGGCACGCCATCTTCATCCATGTGGAGTATGTTTGTCAAACCATTTGAATTTGTACCAGAAAATGGACATCCACGCCAATCGGAATGGTAACAAGTATGGAGGTTTCCGAAAATGGTTGTACGCCCAACTCATCCAGTCATGAAACCATCTTAGTATTGAAACAACCTACGGTGACTTGGGGATCCACCATGACTTAAGAAACCTCCAAAAATCCGTCCAGAATTCAACTGGCGGAAGCAGAAATCGGTCGGCCACGAGGTGGAATGGTAATGGATTTTCAAAGACTGGCGAACCTCCATGCACTCCAAACGTGAAGCCCATTGATATACAACCCGAACATTTCATAAGATTAAAGAGACATAGGGAACTGATTGAGAATTGAAAAATCAACGACCCACCAGCGCAAAAACAAACTCAAAACTATGAACTGGGGCGGCGATGGACCGAACTGGCCAATTGTTTAGTATTTTTGAATGTATTTAGCATCATTGAAGCGTCAATGGTGGTCAAAACATGGAGCAATATTGCTATTTTCCTCAAAACCCTGGGACCCAAATGCTACCCTCAGTCATAGCTGGTTGGGGGATGATGATTCCACGAGTCATATGATAAATTCAAAGGTACCTTGACCCATCCCCGTGGTTCAGCCACAGCTTCCAGCCGCATCTTGCAGGACAGCACTAAGCACCTCGCGCAGTGCAGCGAAGCTACGGGGAGGTCCATGTGTGGGTTAAAACAGCTAAGAATCCTTGGAATTGGATGAACTGATTTGTCTATTTCTGGAAATAATGTGTTTTTTTTTAATCCAAACAAACAAGGGGAGTTCCAGTAGTTGTTCTCTTCTATGGATCCATTCAAGATCAAGATGTAAGTCTTTGCATGGCGATTGTCAACAGGATGGTGTAGGTGAAATCCACCGTTACCATTATTAGCATTGTTATTACCACATATTACCACAACATTGTCATTCTTCTGATAATGTGCCTGGCAAACCAAGGCTGACCCATTTCAATGAAGCTGTTCATGTGTGGTGTTCATGGGGTTATGTTGTGTCTTGTAGATTTTCCCCGGATGCGTCAAGTCGGCTACAAGCTTCAAACAGTCAACAGCACCGAAAACGACACCAATCAGCTGGGCATGCTGGGCATGAAGGAGTCAACTTTTGAGATTTACTTCTTCAATTCTATCCCTCAATGGCCATCAAACCAATAGGCAACATGATGAGAAACCTATGGGATTTTGCTGATTTTCCAGGCCCTCGGACAGCATTCGCCTTTCTTCCCTGCGCGGGGGAGAAAGGCAAACTTGGCAAGTGGTGGGTGGATCATCTTCACAGTCGGGTGGAACATGAAACATGTTTTTTCAAGCAGCAACCACGATATTCATTGGATTGGTTAAATTGGACACCCCTATATTTTATGGGAAAATCAATGGTTTCCTGTAGATTTTCCCTTAAACCAATCCAATGAGATATGATTGTGACCCATGATGTTAAAGATTGGTGCATATGGCTTCATTGATCCAAGAAAAAAAGACGCACATGTGGAAGCAACCGTGAAACTTTCAGACCACAATTTTAGGGTTACCCTCTGGTAAACTAACATAGCTATGGAAAATCACTGTTTTTGATGGGAAAATCAAATATACATGGTCATTTTCAATAGCTATGATAAATTCCCAGAGGGTAGGGTCTAGCTGCAAGTCAGGGCTGTACATTTCTCAGGGTTTATCGGAGGCTCGCGTTGGACCAATATCGAAACAACAAGGAAATGGTTGTTGAAACAACAAGGGAATGGTTGTTGACTGGGCACGAGGATTCCTGAAGTGAGTATCGATAGACTTGTATCAGTCCGTAGTGCAATCTATTGTATAGTATCACATCATATCACATCCAAACATATAATTATACACAAGTATCATGGTGTGTGTCGAGGCAGTTAGTATCCAAAAATCGTGGATCTCAAACACCATCCCGTTCCTGTGTCTCAAAATAGGGCCTACACGCAATCAGATTGGGAAAATAATGATACACTGGTAAACAATAAGGTTTTGTTGCTTCTTCCTGTGTGAGGCCTGGTCAGCCACCTCAAGCAAAATGTATTAGATGCTGAGATGGGTTTATTTCCCAGCCTTTTCTGTCATTTTATCCACTCATTGGGGCACCCCCAATGGTTGGGCAAAGCCATGGTTTTTCACCCACCAGTCGCTTTCCAACTTCCAAGTCCCCTGGGCCCATGAATTTTCCATCTTCGTATCTGAGGGGATTGTTCCATACATCTCTGTGCAAAAAAGGTCCTCCGGTAATCAAACATGAAAATGGGAAGTCACCCTTTAGTTCGATGATTTTCCCATTGAAAACATCCATTTACAGCGGATTTTCGATTGTCATCTTTGACTACCGGAGGGTATAGAGGGATTGTGAGAGTCCCCATATTCTTCCACTGTGGGGCAAGCTCCCGAAGCACCCATGCTTTTAGGCCCTTTAGGCGCCGCGGAGGTATGCTCTTTGGGGTCTGCTGCGCAGACCCAGATACTCCCGGAACTTAACAGTGTCCTTCAGAGCTTCGGTGAAACATTCTGAACCCAGCACGAACCCATCGGACAAACTCGACGTCGCTGTACCGGTCCTGACTTGAGAGGATCAAGCGAAAGACGGTCATGCGGTCCATCTGTTTGGGAAGAACAAATGGTGGGTTTTGAGAGTGTCCAAATCCCAATTTGGGGCTCGCCAAATATGTTGGTGCGCATATTTGCTGCGGATGCATCTAAACAACTGTCGTTTTGTTGGTTCATTTCCCTTTGATTTCCTGGGCAAAAGTGTGTTTTCTTGTTGTGTTGGTTGCAGGCACATGTCAAAAGGTCAACTTATCCTCCTCTAAATTCCAAATGGCCATGCAAACTATTTGGCATTTCAGAGACTCTTTGGCGAAAGAACATGAGCCACACCCATAGTGTTGGCTGGCTATATACCAAGTGGTTGGTCGAATCCCCTTCTGTTCTAATTTGAATCACTCTACAATGGGTTTGTCTAAAAATAGTGTACCCCTAAACCCAATGGTTTTGCTGATCATGATTCCTATTAAATGGCTATAGTTGGGGATATACCCTATTTTCAGACACACCCAAAGAATTGGTGTCAAAATTTGGTCCGATAATTGCAATTCATCCTTTTCAGCAGCCAGTGTCCATGCGTCCCAAGGCCAAGACAATATGATACATCAAAATCACCCACCTGTTGAGAGCGAACCAAAGGATTTCATCGATACCCATTTGTCCACAAATATGTCTAGCCAAACTCTGATTTTGAATCTTTTGAATTTATGTAATTACCATTGCAATGCAAGCACATATATACATATATATACATATACATGATTATGCAGTACCTTGTATAACAATGTTTGCCAATCAATACAATCGAAGAATCCCCCGACATCTCCCGACGATTGGGTATGGGTCAAGTCATTACACCCCAAAAAATGATGGTTACTACTACACATATACCAATCTGTGGCCTCATCTCATCTGGGGCTTAAATCATCTTAAATCTTGACCCATACCCTCTGGTAAACTAACATATATATGCTGGCAAATCACCATTTTTAACATAGGTAAAACTATAATGGCCATGTTCAACAGCTATGTCAGTTTACCAGAGGGTACCCATTTGTGCATGTTTCTTGGCCAAGCAGCGTGGGCTCAGATCGGGTTTCCCACCACTTCCGCCGTGGGTCCCGGCGCATCTTCCGCCGGCCGCACCGTGCTTAACACCGCTGAGAGCACCGAACTGCGCATGACCAGCAGCAGTGGCACCACCCAAGCCTCGCATTTCCGGTGGGGGTGGGATACCCAAAAATAATAATGATTAATATCAATATCCATCTACAATGCTTAATATAGTGGCTAATAGTTGCTAATGGTTGCCAGTTACTTAGTTGATAATCAACTGATAACTCATGACAATCCCAATAGTAAACCTATGAACAACCATATGATTGAATGGGATATGCATGGGGATATTTCATTGTCTATAAGTACCTACGGTAACTATATGTAATCCCTTCCCCCTATTACTAAACACCCCACAGAAACCATGTTTTTTGGTTGAGATGAAACCATATACAGTAGTCGTGACCATACAAGGTTGATATTAAGTGGATGGTCTGGGACTCTCAACAATGAAATTCAAAATGTTAAACCTTGGTGACCTTGGTGGGGATACAAAAGGATTTTTGATATGTCACTAAGAATCCAAAGCTGACCGGCCTCCCAAATACGATCCAAGGCTTAGCCCCCGAGGGTTTACGACACATGCTCAGAAAGATGGTTAATTTGGTGTCTGGTCGTCCAGAGTCGAGAACAAAATGAAAATCCTAACATATTGGGTATATATTGAGATAAATCCTGAAGAACATGGATTGATGACCATTCCCCAAGGACTGGGAAACAAGCCAACGATCTTGCCATGGCTCATATCTCAATAAACTGGTGGATACAGTAATTCACATGCCAATCTGAAGTATCACCAGAAGACAAAATATAGCTGGTTTGCAGATATCTATTATGTTGCTTTCGATCAGTAATACAATATTTCGCTTCAATAGACAATAGATACCTATCCTGGTTCGTATATAATATGTTATCTTTTAAATCAAACGATTGGGTAGTAATACCTGTAAAAATATCCATCGGTTGGGTTTATCCAATAGCCACTGATATTCATTATTTACTGGTGAAATCACTATTGTTCGTTTATTTCTCCAGTTAAATCCTTACTTAATGAAGGTGATACCCAATTCTTAAAGGTGATTCCGTGATTCCCACCAATGTTGATGCTATTTCTGTCGCTTAAAACCCAATCTATCATCCCGCATAGCAACCCCCAAACAGCTAGAAACGCCAAAAAAAAAAAGCATTTGCCAAACATACATGGGGTTTCCTAAAATGAAAGTACCCCAAAATGGATGGTTTATAATGGAAAACCACATCATCTTACGTCATCTTACACCGTTCACATCAACACTTACATCGCTCCATGCAGATGCCGAGATTCGAGATGGCCGGTGGCGGTCGTGAACATTGCGAGAAGTTCTTGCCAACCGCCAATGGGAGCATACTCCTCGAAACGCCCGGAGTATGAAGAACCCATTGGAAACTGCGAAAGACTTCTTCGTAGCCTCAAATAGATCCATTACATATCAGATTGCTTTGTATATGTTGATATGATTATTGAGCACCTGCTTGAAGAGCCAAGGTCTATAGATTATAGTAAATACTACATATTTGTGTGTACGCATACAAGTAAACCTGAATAGAATATGTAACATACACATACAGAACTATATGGGTGTGGCTCAAAAAAACGGGTATGGATCGTTCCGAGGTGATACGGACGTATGGAACGAGTGAGCTCCGTACAAGAGGTGTGATCATCAGTGATCCAGACCCACTGATCCTACTGAGGTGTACTAAAGTGGCTTGGTATATGTACAACTTGTCATTATGGATCATTGGTATTCATCAAGGGTATGGATCAAACCTTCGAGATTCCAGTTCTGCCGTTCTGAAAAGCTTCAGCCTGCCTGGGAGCCCAACGTTCTGCCAAGATCGGAAAATGAAAAGAATGTGATTTTGTCCAACATTTTGGCTTTGCCCCAAAATTCATTTGAATGAGATGACTTAAGGGCACATCTACAGGAAACCATGCTTTTCCCTGATGTAATTGTCCCTTTCAAACCATTTTGAGGCGCACGAAACGACTCATCCCAAAATCAACAAACTCACGACTTCACCAAGCTTCCCCATATGCACGGCCATGGTAGCTCATCCAGGTGTAATACAGGAAATTTCCATATCCCCAATCTCAGCCGCGGTGTCGCAGCGCCAGGTGACTAGCTCGTTTTTTTGGATTTGTCTGACCATTCAAGGGGAAAACTTACACAAAATCATAAATCAGTGATTGATCCCTTTCACATTTAGGATTCATAAAATCATAAATCAGTGATTGATCGCAATCATAGGCCATGTATCCTTCATGATCCCTTTCACATTGCCATAGAATTGCGGATAAATCACCTATTTTCAAACTCAGACACACCCATTGGTGATGGTGTAAAGATGTGTAAACCAATGTCTTCCCAAGACAACGCTGCTGCACTTTTGCATGGCTTAGAATCAGTTGCCACCTGGGATGCAGGGCTTAGAATCAGTTGCCGTCTGGGTTGTGCAGTGCTTTGATGTGCGTTGTGTTTAACAACCTGAAACAGTCATCATTTTAGACAAACAGTCATAATTTTCGACATGATTTCTCCCATTACCAGGTGAGTCCCGATCTCCCCCTACCAGAACTGCTTGGTGGTGGTCCCTTGAAGGCGGCTCAAGTAAAACTCATCATGAGCATCTACAATGCCATCAAGTGATATGTTTTGCAACCATATTCCGGGCAAATGTAAAGCTACAGTCTACCCATTAAAAACCACTGGAAGTGGCAATGCATAGCCATGGAAAATCCCCTATAAATGGAGGTTTTAATGGGAAAATCATCCAAAATTAGCCATTTTCCATGGCTATGTTAAATAACCAGAGGGTAGATGTTTACACAATGCTTTCCCCTAGATTTTCCCACAGATTCTCAGCGTGAGCCAACCAGAAACAACGTAACATTGCAGGTATCGGTTGATAGGTGAATGTGGCTACTTGATCGGCCAAACATGATCACCTCCTAGTGGGATATGAGATAAACATAAGTATATATTCACAATGATTGCAATAAACTGTATTTGTATTGTATATGTGTAGATAAATGATCTTATTCATTTTAAATGGTCTGCTTATTATGATTATCAAATATATAAATGCAGATAAACTGGTTTTCCTGTGGACAATCTTTTTGCCCACAAACGAGCATGTCATCGAGTTTGTGTGATCCAGGTCTTAGGGAATTCACACCCGCGAAATCCACATCACCAGCTGGTAGATGGGCAAAATCCCGTTACTTTATTAGGCTTTCAACCATCCTTTTGGCGGTGCAGGATTTCGAAACCATCCGCAGTATGTATATACTATAATGTAATATATAATCGTACTGCAATCATGACTGAAATCATACCACCAAACATTCCAAAGAAGAAAGTCCAATAGTTCATCATCCCAGAGCAAGGTGGGAAACCCAAGTATTTCTCCATCTCCACCATGACTAATGCCAGACCATTCAGGGTTGGTTGAGCAACCTTCCCCATCAACCGCCGCTGCCATGTTCAAGCCGGCCACAATCCTCGGGCCGCAATCCGACAGGGGGGTTTGTCCATGGTGCCTGGACACGTGGCTAAAGAAAATTGCGACGCCGGGTGAAACTTACCTACATGTTGCATCTGTATTAGCACACATCTATGCCATATGCAGCATATTGACTTCCATGACTGGGTTGCTGTTGGACTGTTGGATTGTTGGGGTAAATTATTCTGGTCTGAAAAAAAAAGGTACTCCTAGATGTGATGCTTTTGAAAGCCATGTTCTTGGTGTCAGCGCCTCGAGGAGCGCCACGCGTTCCTCACTTTTAGAACATACCTGTTCGTATCGCTGACCCTGGGGTGGGGTTGGGGTGGGGTGGGGTGGGGATGATAACGTCATGTTCTCTTGCGTCACATGGAACAGGCTACGCTGTGCTACGTTCATGTGCACTTGCGGCAGTTAGATAGGCAATGGCACCATGTAAAGAAAAGTGTGCCAAATCAATGGACCACGACTTCCAAAGGGAAAGTCAAAGAAGCTGCGCTGTGGAAGTANAGTTAGATAGGCAATGGCACCATGTAAAGAAAAGTGTGCCAAATCAATGGACCACGACTTCCAAAGGGAAAGTCAAAGAAGCTGCGCTGTGGAAGTACCCGTGGCGTGGACAATGGCGTCGCCTCAATGAGGGCCATGTGTTCTCCAGCCTGGGAAAGCTGTGCAAAGACCAACGACATGGAAGATAAAACAAACATTTTTTTTGAGCGAGGTGTTGAAGGACCTTGAAAATACATGGGAAACCCACTGAATTCTGCTGAAAACCTTGATTTTGGGCGCGTAGTTCCACATTTTTGCACATGTGGATATCACTCACTTTTCCTGAGAAGTCTCAAAAATGCTGGGTTTTTGTTAAATTTGGTCAATGAAAGATTAAAAGCTACATTTTGAAATCGCAAACAGTACAGCGCTCCTGCGGGCGCTGTGACCATGTTCTTTTGATAACATGTCATCAAAAATAGTTTTTTTCAAAAATGGAGCCTTCCCTAAATCATCCAAAATTCGACCATTTTAGTATTGAAACCGATGGTTTGGGGATCTAGGAACAGGTGCACCATATCCCTGAGATCACAAGAATACACATATTGAACACAAATACATATACCCTCTGGTGAACTAACATAACTATGGAAAATCACTATGTTTGATGGGAAAATCCACTATAAATGGCCATTTTCCATAGCTATGTTAGTTTACCAGAGGGTATTGAGATCAATGCATATTATCCCAATATATTGAACACGATGATCGCAAAAAACTGATGTGGGAAAGTCAGAAATATGTACTGAATTTCACTTGCGGGAACACCTTTGATGTCCTTTCTTTCTATGTCAACCAAGTCAATGATCACCAAGAGGATGAACTGCACATGGTATCCCGTCAACAACGTTCTTTGACAACAAATGGGGATGGGTCAAAACCTACTATTGTCAGTTTTAATGGGATGAACATCCATTTACCAGCTATTTTGGGGTTCACTAAGTACCTGGGTTTTGATTCCTAGCCAAATGGTTTTGAAGAAACACTGTGTGGGATTTCTGTTTCAATCATGATTGCTTTGCAAAAAAAAACGTAGGGACCCTAACAGGGCACTGCATGGGCAGTCACTTTGCAGGCTTGTGTGCAATTCATGCTCACAAATTCACACACCCGAAATCGAAAACCAATTCAAAACACATATATATATATATATAACTATAACATATATATATATATATAGAATCATAAGAGTTAAAGCAAAGCACAACCCTCCTCAAGATTCATGCAATCTTAAGTGTGACCCACCAATCAAGAGGCTACAAATGCGGGCCCAAGTCTCAAATTCCCAAGGACTGCAAACAAGAAGTATGTCACAAGCAATGCCTGCCAGGAAAAATCATCCATGAGGCCATCAATTTCCTCAGGGGTACGCTAATATGCTGGAATGTCCAGGAATCTGTTTGATGATTTCCTCGTTTCGCCAACGGCCTGCGGAATCATGGCCAACCTTAGATAGACAGCAAACAACTTCATTTTCAGCGGGCTAGCCGATGTTCCCATCTATGATAAAACCCACGGACTTACCAAACCCAAGGTTTACCCATTCACCATTTGCATTACACAGTACATATCCGCTTCTCATCACTGATCATTGGTGAATCTGCCATTTTTTCCGCTTACCATCCAAGGTTGCCAGACCAGGCCCGGCCTTGGCATATTTCCCAGCAATCCGATGCTGGTCGATCTGGCGCAAGAGCAGCAATAAGACCACTTGCCGCCACAAATATCCCATGCTGGCAACAACACCTCTTTGGCCGGTGACTGGTCTGAAAAAAATGGGAGGTGCTTCCCCACTTGAAGTAACTGAGCTCTACTAGATGAAGTGTCTTGAAAGTCGCCAACAAAAAGAGATGGAAGATGGGTTTGTTGCGAGTGACTGACAGCTGGAGTTTATATAACAGGTCAGAAATACATCTTGGGTTGTTCGTTTACGGGTATTTTTCGCTGTCTTTTGGTACCCAGAAGCTAATGGCTTTCCTCAGTGCCCCGATTTCAGAGAGGTTGGATTGGCTACCAGTGCTAAATCACACCGGTCGGACCTGTCCTGTCTAGTTCATCAATCTTCTGCAATGTGCAGCAACACATGCTTGTGTGTTTCCACAAAATGTGCCTTCTTCGAAAAGGAAGCATTGTGCCTTCAGGCAAGCATGACTGCACAATATTCAATACGTTTCAACTCAGTGCCCCCACTCAACACTTGAACAGAACCTTTATGTACTAGACTGTGGGCCACCCCGTAAAAACTTGGTTTAGTGTCAGCCATCTGACTATGGATATATATATATATATATATCTATCTATATCTATAAAAACAAAAAACCTAGCAAACTGCAAACCTAGTTACAGAAGGAACGGACAATTCAGTGTCTCTTTCAACAAAAAGGATGCCTCTACATGTTTTTCAAGTGTCCATGCAAATGATGCATTTTAAGAAGTAACATTTCCTTGAACATATTCGATCTTCCTTGAGTAGTACTGGATCCCACTTAAAAAGAGAATGTTCTTGGACAACTCCGTCATGGCGAGGAAAACATGTATCTGTTACACAGATGTATGATGCCAAGCTTTTTAAGAAACATGTTTCATTCCAAAGCTGCAACATACCTTTGAGACAGTAGTGTAGTTGATTCAAGAAGCAGTATTCTTGCAAAGCATGAAGTACCCCTCTACAGGGAGTAGTGTTCCTTTAAAGAAGTGCAGTCTTCATTTCAAGTATTTCAAATCTTCAGCCTTCCATGAGTTGTACAGTATCCCTTCAAGAAGGCTATATTCCTGCACATCATACAATATGTTAAAAGCAAGAAGACATACAGCATTCCTGCAAAAGTACTGAATAGTGTTCCGTGAAAAATGAAAAGGTTGCTTACAAACTGCATTTTTGCTTCGAAACCAGATAGACAATATAAATTCCTGCAACTCAAAAGAAAACCAGTCAATATGTTCTTTTGAAACACATCTTTGGAAGAATGTCATCCTTACTTTTCTCTTTCTTTTGATAGTACAGCTGTTTTTCAAAGGACAAGTGCTTCTTTCTAGGAAGGACTTCAATTCTTTACTATAGGGATTTTGTTCAGGGAATAACTCGCGTGAAAATCAAAAAGTGCTGCAGACATGAAAGGATTCCATTTTGCACAATGCGCAGTCTGGTTTTAACATACAGCATTCATGTAGATCTAAAACAAATGTAGTATCCCTCACAACGATATAGCATTCCAGGGACAAACACAATCGAAAACAAGTCTTTTTGGTTATATTATGTTGTTCCTTTTGATTTGTTTGCTTCAAACAAATAACATGCACAAAACAGCAAGCTTCTGAACACTGTGTTGAACATGGCCGTAATCCAGCTAGTCTCCAAAACAATCCAAGACCTTGTTGTTGTCATTGTGTGTTTCAGCATTCCATAGTCAGGTTACGAGCAAAAACTTCTTGTGCGCACGGAGCAGCATTGTTGTTCACCCCACCATAAATTACAGATAGTTTCAGTGTATCAACCTTAAACCATAACACCATCCCCACAAAAGTTTTGTCGTTTCAGCCACCACATCCCTCCCATTTGAACTGCCCAGGCGCATGCCAGGAACTGCTCGACAGGCCAACTTGGATACAAATGACCCCAGGTTGCACCATGAAATGTGGACAGCAGCACGTGGAAGACGTTGCCAAAGTCGCAATCGATGCATTCTGCATCGGAACATCCACCAGAGCACATGGTGGCCCAAACAATGGAAAACAGCAAGATGATTCCGAAGCAAATCCTGCAGCCGGGAAGGTGCCATTGGAAATTTCAGTAAGTCCTCATGCTCTATGTGAGAAATGGTTTCGATGTTGGCAATGCGATAATAAGTCCAAATCTCCTCAACTTAATTGGGGGGGCGGACTTCCACTTACTTGGTACCAATTGTGTTTGCCTTTTGGCATGTTTGACATGTTTTTTGCGGGTGACTGATGGTGATTTCATTCGTCTTTAAGATGAATCTCCAAGATGTTCACATCGAAACATGGTCCCAGGATGTTTTTCTCTCTGGGTTACATGTTTCATGTCTATCTCTCGCATGTCTTTCCAGCATTTGATTTTAAGCAAATCAATCTTGCTGGCTGAGTGATTCAGGAGAAATTTACACAAATAACATGATGTGTATGTATGTATATATAATATTTATCTCTATATATGTATATACATGTGTATAATATTTATCTATATATATATATATAATGTATATATATATATATATGTATGTAAATACAGTAGATATATGTATAAACAATAGATGTAGTTCTTCGTTTCTCTAGGTTTGCCTCAAAATAGGCTACCTCAAAATCCCATGGACTGTCAGCGCGTTCCCCCGTTGTATAAAATTGCCATGTTGGGGTAGACCCGACTTTTTGCACATGTGGCGCAAATAAAGTTGAGGCCACACTAATTTCCAGGGACCCGCGAAATGGAGTCAGGTAAAGCTTTCTTGGTAATTGAGAAATGTATTCATGCAAAACTGGGAATGGAGATAGATAGATTGCTTTAAAGATTGAATTGATTCGAGGTTGAATTCCACTTGGTTTGATTTGACTTGAATGTGAACTGAATTGGAATTGTATAAATGTATAAATGTGATTTTGAATTTGACTTTGGTTGAAATCAATCTGAACTCTCTAGTTTATCTTCAATTAAACTTGAATTTGAATTGAATCTAAGTTAAACTGACTTACAAGTACTTCAATTTGAATTCAACTCGACTTCGAAGTGAATGGAATTGACTATTAAATACAAGCTGGCATTGAAATTGAATCAGAACTCGCTCTAAGCACTTCAGCTACTTTGAAATTGAATTAGCATTGACTTTCCTTCGGATTTGTTGAAACCGTCTCTATCATTGGGATACTTAGTTTGGGGGGATCAAACAATGCGTGTTATTTTGGTGTCGGGTTTTTTCTCGACTGCAGGACCTGGATTTCTTGAGGTCTTGTCAGATTGAAAAAGAACACACGGGAAACAACCGGGAGAAGAATACAAAAACAAGAAAAATACATCCCAAACATGTTGGCGTCCCTTATGAAGGGGTGGATTTACTAATCTGTCCCGGTATTTGGCGTACTTCAATATGGCAGGGTCTGCTATAGGCGGATGGGAACTGCGAACATGAAATATGATGATGTAAACATGATGTAACGTCCTCTTGACCGGCCGGGGGTACCCACATTTTGCAGGCCAAGACTCAGGTAAGGCAGGACCACCGCCTTAAATGCCTTGCAACACCAGGGCCGGAAAGTCCCTTCAGGGCCGGACGAGAACCTGAGAGATGACTTGGGATACCTCTAAGCTCCACTGTTTCATGATCAGTTTATCCATTCAACCGCAACTTTGGGTCTCCTACGAACAAATTTCAGACAAACTGAACTTGGAGCATCAACCAAGCCAAAGGGAAATTAAAGCAACAAACGTGGTGATGTAACTGACAAAACGGATATTTCATGAGATTTCGGCCATCCAAAATGAAGGCTTTAATGCTTAAAAACAAAACATGGCGGTGCAACGGACAGGAATGGGGGTTCAACCAACAAAGATTCTGGTTACGACAAGAGTGGAGGTTCCAGCGACATTGTGGCGAAGCAACAGCTTAAACGTGGTTGAGCCAAGAATCATGGCAGTTTTACCCAAATACAACTAAAGTATAGTTGGACATTTGCTTGACCAAAACGTCGGTTTAATCAAGCAAGAGTAGTGTCTAACAAGCAACGATTCGATGGAGGTCTAGAATCAACCACGGGTTTTACCAACCAACATGGGGGCTCAATGACTCACAATTTGTGATTCAAGGTGGTTTATCAAACAACAATCATGGTGGCTTAATACGTCAAGCCTGGAAGCTTTTCCAAAGAACAAGGGGGTGGTTAATCAACAAGAATCGTGGATCAAACAACAAGCATGGTGGTGGAATTGACCAAAACTAGTCGCCATTTAATAGACTAAAATGCCGCTTGACCCCAAAAAATGGTGGTTTAAGCCAGAAAGACTTGCGGTTTAGCAAGCCAAAAAGAAGGTTTAATCAGAATGGATGCGCAAGCAACCAGACTCAAGTCAGTCCATTTTTGTGCATGTTGGATATATACCTCTTTAAGAGTCGATCAAGTGCATGAAATTGTCAATGCCCAGCCATAACTAGCAACTTCGGACCAGTCGACCCCGACCAATGTCTGAAGCTGATTAGCACACCAACTTCTAGAGAGTTCTTGTTTCAGTGAAACCCCTGCAATGATTCTTTAAACATCTATAGACTACATGTATCACGATGTATCCATCAAAAGGCCATAGATGTTATTTCAACCAACTTGGCGAAGAGGAGCAACATTACATTGTTTTAAACCTGAACAGTTCAATCAGCAACTCCTGTCGTGGCAATTTCTTGGATTGCAACGACCGAAAAGAAAAAAAAGAGAACGAGTCTAGAACAGCATCACTGAGATACACTTCATCCATAAACAAATCACTGATCTATAGTCTACCCTCTGGTAAACTAACATAGCCATGGAAAACCACCATTATAAATGGGAAAATCCACTATTTCAATGGCTATTTTATGCTATTTTCACTAGCAACCCATCATCACTGCATCACATCAAACAACTTCAGCGGAGATGGATTCGTCCAAACAGGACATTCACCCAAGTTTTGGCCATCAATCAATAAGGAAATCGATGATCAATCAACAAATTTAGGCTGCCGTAGTTTGAAACAAATTAAACCTGCATAAAAGCAAAATCGTTTACCTTTTCTAAACTTGAGATTTCTGGTGTCAGGCAAACATAGGCAAGAACAACAACATGGCCCATTTATGGCCCATTTATTTGGGCTTGAGATCGGTGATGATTCTGGTGACTTTCGTTTCTGTGGAGGAGATCCCGAGGGATACTGATCTTGCATTTTGTTCCGTATCACTGCGCCTCGTCAACCACTCATTTTGTTGTACCAAAAGTCATCTTCTGACGTGCATCGCACTTAGTCTTATGTTTGCATTTATGTCTGCATAATATAATATATATATATATATGTTTATATATAGTATAATAGAAATATACACATGTATTAAATATATATATATATATATGTCGAACTGGAATTGGCCCACAGCCAGGCGCCCCAAGCCCTCCATCCATCCATCCCAGCCGCAGTTGTGCTCCAGGATCCAAAAGCGTCTTCCTGGCGACGGAGAAGAGTGGCACCACCCAGCAGAGGCTGCCGAACATCACGATGACCAAACTGATGACATTCGACACAGGGCCCGTGGGCGCCACCTCTCCTTCCCGGCAATGGCAAGGTCACCAAAACATATCTATACATATGTGATACATGTATGTATACATATACAGTATATATATATATATATGTATATAGAGAGAGAGAGTGTGTATGTACTGTACATTATGCATGATATGTAACATATATATCTATAATTATATTATTGTATACATATCATACGCATGCATGTCATCATTTTCATTAATGTATGTGTATACGCGGTAAATATTTTTCTTACTGTGAAATGTAAATATGTGCATTAACAAATGCATATGTATACATATATATCATATTATATATATACATATCTATAGATGTGTGTGATATACAAATACATACTATGTACATATATATGTGTATATATATATATATATGTGCATATGTACATACAAGTACATACATATGTACATACAAGTGCATACATATGTACATACAAGTACATACATAGTACATACAAGTACATACATACACATACATGTATGTGTGTGTGTATACGTATTATGACCCAGCCCTTGTAAGACCCCCTTCCACCCCTGCAATCCCCCCTCTTTCAGTGGTTGTTATTGTTGTGGTGGGAAAGGGGCCAGGAGGTAGGGGATATGAAACCTATTGGAAGTCCCCAGGTGTTCCATGGGGAGTATCTAAGCAGATTTGAGGACAAAAAAGTAACTAAAGGTAAAGGAGTATATCCGCCGAGCTTGGTCGACTCTAAGGGGGAGCGCGTAGAATACATTTAGTTTACAGACGCTTCTGTGTAACTAGTATCCAACTAGTACATAGCTAGAAAAGACATTGGGTAGTCTAGCAGTGAAAATCATGAAAACATCACGCCACTGGTACATAGCTAGCATATCAATAGTAAGCACGCAGCTAGTATGAGGCCAGAATAAAAGTAGTAACTAGTAAGTTAGATAGTTAGTTCCCTTTTACCTCGGTAAACTATAGCAAGCAAATCAAGACCATGCAGTGCAGTATTTGAGGAAGGACATTGCGACTACTATATATATATATATACATGTATAGTGTCAATATGCATGGAGGCAATGCGTCCGCGATGTGCTATTCATTGCCACCATCCCAAGGATGGAACATCACCTGGGCGCCCACTTGCAACAAACTGACGGGCCAGGTAGCCCATGAGGTCTGCAGAAGTGGTATATAATTCCTGACCAGGAAATCAATCCGCCTTTCTAGGAGGAACTTAGGAACCTTTAAATTCCGTTTTGGAAAACAATTTTCTGCGCATGGAGATTGCTCTGATTGAATTCCAATCGTGAAATTTGGGGGTAAGGGTATGCATTCCGTTTTTATGGTCATAGAAGGATTATATAAAAAGGCGCATTTTATGTCATTTGTGGATAAGCTTAAGTACAATTTTTTATTCATGATGAAACCATCACCAACACTTACCCTCTAGTGAACTAACATAACTATGGAAAATCACCATTTTTAATGGGACAATCCACTATTTCAATGGCCATGTTCAATAGCTATGTTAGTTTACCAGAGGGTAAATCCCCAGATCTGATGGAGAAGTCTTCATCCCGTTACTTCTCCGGGGCGACAGCCAGCGACAGCCAGGCTTCCGTATGCTCGAAGATGGAAGGTCATCCAAGCAAAGTACAGCTGACTTCCATAACCACCTGGAAAACAGGTCAGGTTAGAGTTCACCAGCAGATTTTCACACATATATGCTAATATATGTATGTATATGTATATTCAAGCAAATTGGAGGAGTAATGAATGAATTCCTGATGATTGAAATGGCATGATTGAAGTCTTCAGTGGCAAAACCGCAAATTACGCCTCTTCAATCATCCCAAACCATGACATGTGTATTAAATGCACAACTCAAACCAGCATCACAACCCCACAAAAAAAATGTTGTGTCGATTTCTCACAGCCAGCTTCGCACCACGGCACATTGATCCGACATCCATGTACTGTGTGAGGCCACGCAGTCCACCGACAGTCCGGCCGCCAAAATGAAATTCGCCAGCAGCGCTGTGCAAAAATAGGCCAGGCAGAAGCCCTTCCCCTGAGCGATTTGCAAAATGTCGGACGGCCTGTTGTGTTCCAAGTCGCAAAACTATGCAGAGACTCCTAGGATTGGATGATGATGAAATTACATGAAATTACAGGAAAGCCCTTTATTTATCTTTATATAATTTAATGATAAAAACGGTAGTTTCCTGTCGATTTTCCCTTAAATAAATCCATTGAGGGACTTGATGTGTTGAAGTGTTGCTGATGTTTCCAGACGTCCAGAATTAGCCATCCAAGGTGAAAATGGAAGCAATTGAACATTTCACAACATGCAGAAGCAGCTTGAAATGTATAAAAGGTTGGTCTCAAAGCGGACATTTACAACCAACCAGCATAGAAAATACCCACCATACTCGTAGACATATAATGGAGAATATTATATCCCAATGCTTGCTCTAATGGGGTATCCTGTATGCTCCATGATGCGAGAGCCCTCTTAGGGGTTCTACCGGAAAGAAACACATGAAGGTTGTTGGTTGCAGCTCATGGCAAAAAGTTCCCAAGTACGAAAAAATGAATCGGTTTCCAAATGCTATGCGTGTGGTAAACGCTGCAATCAACGATCTCTAATGGCCTAATGACGTACCAAATCCCCAATTGAGGTTTAGAATTGGGGTTATCACACTAGGATGATAAAGCAGCTGCACCATTTCATGATTCAACTCCATATCATTCATTGGTACTGGTAGCTAGAATGCCGCATTCATATTCTCCATCATATCCGAAGGATAATTCATCATCCTGAAATGACACGCATTTCATCACTTCATGGATTCGAAGATCATTTCCCAAATGAGGGTGTCTTATGTCAGGGGGGATCCCCAGTTGTCACCATAGCTTTCAATACTAGTCGCCATGATCATCGACGACTGGATGATTTTTTGGGGCTAACACGGGCTGACGACTCGCACACTTTCTGGGCCGAGAGGCCGCCATCAAGGCCAAAGACTCTTGATCCATGCAAACAAACATGAAAAAGGCCCCCAGTAACCTGGGTGGAAACGCAATCGGGCCAAGCCTTTTTTTTTGAATCGCCATGGTGGGGGTGAAACGCCCCAGGGACCCAACTTTGATGGTTTTTGAGGGTGTTTGGTTGTTTGGGGTGCGGGAAATGGGAAATGGGGAATTGACGGTAATTAATTCATAAATAATCTCATAGGTCTCTTTCAACATGTCTGTTTCAATATGAAACCTGTACGTGGGATAACATCCTACAGTAGCAAATTCGGGATGTAGCCAACATGGGATACCTACGGTATGTCACGAGAAATAGCTATGAGGTTGGGATGATGATGATGATGATGATGATGATGATGATGATGATGACGACGACGACATGCAATCATCTACAGTACAAATCCCCCCTTGGTTGCCTTGTTCTTTACCCATCCAACTGGAATGATATGAATCCACTTTGACAAAAACCACACTGGATGACACTGGTGTTTGCCCAGTGAAACACTGTACTTACCAGCAACACGATGGGGGCTTCCATGGGAAATTTGATCAACCTCTGCTGATTGATTGTTTCGCTGCTTTTAGAAGGCCTCCAAGTTGTATGTCTCCCAGAATACGTGGTCAGAATTGCAGAGAATTCTCGTATTGGTTTCATTCCGCAATCAAACAACTCAATGAATTGTGGCCCCAATCATCGCAGGGATGCTTCACATTCAGTGCTGGCCACCATCCCACCCCTATCCGAACTCCACGTTTTTCTGACGGGCAACGGGCACATGTATCCCACCATGGCGGTCAGAGAACAGACCGCCCGTCCAACCTCACCCGCAGGAAGGATGTGGCCCCAGCTTCCTCGCGGCAAGCTGCGTAGAAATGGATGGGATTTTTCGAGGAAGAAATGGAGCTTTCTGAATGGGGGATCCCCAGTGGTCACCATGGGTTTCAATGCTCAAATTGACGATTTAAGTGATGATTTGGGGGCACCCCCCATTGTAGGAAAGCTCCAAATGGGGGTGAATCAGCAAACAATTGGCCCCGGCATTCCCATCGTTGCCAACCACAAGACAAGGGGGATGACCGGATGACCCACGGAAATAGGACGGGAATGAGTCCGGTTCATATTGAACACCCCTATTTAGGACCATGGAAGGGGGGTGTTGAATGATATGGGATTAATTGATCCAAAATAAACCATATAGAAGGTGATGTGTCCCGGTATGTCATGGGGTTGGCGCTATCAATGCGCTACGCTGCGTTAAGCCACTGCTGACGCCGATGGTCCTTCAAGTGGGGTGCTGACCAACAAAGGTTGGCTTCCCCCATCAACATCATCTATAGGCTGATGATGCTAATGTTCCACTTGTTTGATGACCGGAGGGTAAATGTACCATGAACATCATCAACATGAAGTCGTTTGGATATCGCTTTTGCAAATAAATCAAACAACCTCTCAAGAAAACAGCTCGTTTTCACCCACAGCAGTGCATCTTTTGAGCTTCTGGGTACGTCACCAACTCCAGATGACGTTCCAACGTGTTTTTTTCAGGCTTGAAACAAACGTTCCAGAAATCGCGAATGGGTCGGACTCAAGCCCCATGATTCCAATCAACTCCTAAGTGACCCTGATTATGGGAAGCTGACCCGAACAAAATTGCTAGTCCTCATATATTGCGGATATTGATGGATATTGCTGATGAAATAGGACTATTGAATCATATTTGATCGGTATACAAGCGGGATCCAAACAGTGCAATATGAACCAATTATCAGCAATGGGTGGAACCACTTTTCATACCCCGCTGTTTTTGTCGCTCAAAGTTCCAACCTTTCATGTCTGACAACATCAACCATCTCTTGGTGGCTAGTTCCCGATTCAACTTTCTGGATTCATTGACCCTTTCGTTATGTCCGTTTACAAACCGCTCAATCGTAAAAATATTTTTCATCGATGTTCCAATCGAAGGACCAACTTATCGTTGATGACTCCATGATCATGTTCGCCGCATCCAAGACTCCGGCGAAGAAAGTGGTGAAGATCAGAAACCAGGCCTGCGCATAGTCCGACTGCTCTTCCGACGACAGGAAAAGAGCTAGCAAGAGGATCACGATGAAAAACAATCCATAGGTCCTGAAGCCGAAATTGGGCTGGCTGTCGACTTGGGAAACCTTGTACCGTACTGTATTGGCCATTGCAATTCCCATATATAGATGGTGCTATAACATCCCATGGTTTCGTGAACGTGATGTTCCAGCCATTTTCCCCAGGGGTTTTCCATTTTGAAGCGCCATAAAAATCAGATGGCTCTGCCAATAGGGGAGATTCCCAAATGGCCATTTAAATGGGGAACATATGGGAAAATGGTTTGATAATCCATTGGAATTAGGGGTGCCCCTATTTTCAGACCCCAGATTGATGGTGGCACATCCTTTCGAGAGTGGAGCCGTGAAGTATGGGAAGTGTATTTTAGATCCTAGATGCGCCAAGGTTGGGAGAACACAACCATGAATGGCCGAATGGCCCAAACCACTTGTGTTGATGAGAGTTCTTTGGGTGGACATAAAGCTAAAAGCTCAGAGCGACAACCAGAATCATCACTTTCCATAGGGTTTCTTATTTTCATAGTCCGCTCATTCATCACATAGAAACAACTTTTTGTAGCTGTTGGTTCCGTCTTCGTCTTCTTCCGATAAAAAAAGACTCATGTCCGCATGTTCCTTAGTATACACCGATACACCCCTATCCCTAGTTGCATTCAACACGTGCTTCTCAAATTGGCCACGATATGATTCTGAAGCGGTCTACTGTATCCCCTTCTGCACGATTGGTGGTTGGTCCAACAAAATAAAACATTTTAGATGATCACATCACATATGATTTAAATACATGGAAAGGAAACAAACATGAAACCACCGTAACCAACCCTCGAACCTTGTTTTGTTCCAAGCCCCTTGGCTGTAAAGTACCCTAACAACCTGTGACCCGGCATGGCCCAAACATTGTCAACAGCATGATAAGGTTTGGCACCAACTTGTCACCCTATATTTGGAACGTACAAGGAGGTGCCCACAGTTAGCTAAGTTTGTTTTATGACTAATAAAACTTGGGTTTAAGGTAAATACAAGCATAGTTAATGGGAAGGAATTATAAACCAACAAACATAACTGGCGCGCAGCACATTGATATTGGGAAGAGCGCCTCGTGGGATATGAGTGGGATGTTCCTATTAGTGGGATGTTCATATGAGCGGGATGATATACTTCCACTTATGGCAAACTCTTGCTACAATTACGGCCAGCACTTGTGCTATGCCCCAACGTCTTTCGGGATGATTGTCGGAAACCTCATTTTTGCTGACCGTTACAATTCTTCGTGCTCTTCCACTGTGTTGGGATGATTAAATTCATGTAGTTCACATGGCTTCGTGGACCACGTGATTGATGACCCTGTGGGGTTTTGGCTGTTCCCACAATCGCTGTTTTCAATACTTTTTGCATAAACAATCATAAACAATCATAAACATATATAAACCCTAAAGAAAACCTTGAAAAAACCCTAGGAAAAACCTTAAATTAACCCTAAAGAAACCCGAAATGAACAAAACCTAAATGAACCCTAAAGAAAGCCTAAAGAAACCCTGAAAAAAAACATGTAAAAGTAAAAGTGTATATAGTGAAGTACCTGTGGGGCGTTGCGGACGTGCCCCCAGGTACCATTAGAGTGTTCCAAAAAAAATTGTATTCCTCCGTTCGTGGCTTAAATTGAAGGAGCCAGGTACAGTGAAAGCTAAACAGCTCGCGCTTCCTTCCTCCCCCTGCCAGAACAAGCGGCGTAAGAGACACCAAAGCGACAACTTTGTAGTCGTTCATTCGTTCATGATGCACACCCGCGACGAAAAGACAGATTTGCAGACAAGTCCGACACAAGATCTGGTTTGGTTATGAGATTACCCTCGAATTTTGGCCATCAGATTTTGACTCAACCCCAATGTTTGTTGGCTACATCTTCCACTGAAATGCTGTCATTACCGGGTCCGCTGCCGCTGCCTTGGCTTCGTTGGCCCTTGCACGGCTGCAAATGAGGGTGGTTTCGTGATGACCTGCACTCATACATATCTTTGGTGTACATATATATACTTACATAACTGACATACTTTGATAGTTACAAGCTTACACACTGAAATACTCATAAAGTTATGTGCTTATAAACTTATATAAACTATATACGATAATGCTTTGACACCTATAAATTCAAAAACAGATATACTTATATACCATAGTGCCTTACCAATTTCGGGCATCCCTCGCGTTCTCTCAACCTCGCTGGAACATGTCGCCACCTAGCTACCTGGCTGCGACACCCTTTCAAGATTGGTTGGTGGTTTCAACCCATTCAAACTCATCCTCTCGCGTAGGCATGATGGCAAGCATTCAGAACTTTGTCTTTCCAAAGCACCACCAAAGGATGTTGGTTGGAGAGTCCTTTTTTTTTCTGGTTGCATCCCCAAATGTTGTTGATCTGGAGGACATCTACCCATGTTGATTATATATTGGAAACCACCAAACATTCCAAGGCATTTGTGGTGCATCCTGAGATGTTCTTTTCAGATGAACCAAGTCCAATCTTGGCCTCGATTTTTTTCCCCGCAGCGCGGATGCAAAAGAGAGATGACAGGCACGGGATGACTGCCTAATGGTTGAGCGACACATCCGACAAAAACAAGTTTGTCAGTTGGCATCATCCGTAGGATGAGGATACATATCTTAAACTTTAAGTGGAAAGAACATGGTTCATCATCACCATCATCATCACCATAATAATAATAATAATCATCATCATCATCATCATCTTCTTCTTCATCATCATCATCGTTCATACTAAAATGGCCCTGTGGTGCGGTATCTTTCCATCCACCATAAGAAAACAAATCAGCAAATCAAGCTACAACCTCTGGTGAGTCACCACCGGGAAATTGTCATGCAGTCCCACTGCCACTGGTGTTTTTTCACACCTGGCGCACGTGCTATAGGGATTCATCGGGCACATGGTCTCCCCATTCTCACAAATCCAATTGGATGTCTCACATCCGGAAGTTTCTGGCCTTCGGTTGGTCAAACCATGTGAAACCACCATTTTTTCTGGTCCAACCACCATTTTCGATGATGAAATCCGAAGTGTTCTTGGTTTATCTCCCATGTTCGATTCTTGGAGACCAGCTGCGACCAGCTGAAAAAATGCATCGAACCCACCGCGTTTTATGACAAGATTTCCGCAGGTCCACTGCTGCAATGCGGAGCAAGCCTTGGTTGCGCCGCGTCCCAACATCGAACCACAGTGGGGATGTTGGGAACACATTTAGTCCCAGCCTTTTCAAAAAGGTACGAGTAGCTGTTGTTGGTTCGTATGTTATGAACTATGAAATGTTGGTACTTTTGAGCCAATCCCATATAATGTATGTATATATATACCACGTATATAGAAAGTACAATACAACAAATAGAATATGTTATATATATATATATATATGTAACATATATATGTAATAGAATGTAATATAATACGACATAACATAACAAAACATAATATGATGTAATATAATATAACATAATATAATATAATGTAATATAATAGAACATAATGTAATATAATATAACATCATATAATATAATGTAATATAAGAAAACATAATATAGTATAATGTAATATAATACAACATAATGTAATATTATATAGCATACTATAGTATAATGTAATATAATATGATGCAATGATAATGATAATGATAATGATAATGATAATGATAATGATAATGATAATGATAATGATAATGATAATGATAATGATAATATGATATAATATGATATAATATGACATAGTATAATATAATATAATGTAATATATAATAATACAAAGCAATGCAATACAATAATATATAATATATATATATATATACACAGATCAAGTGATGTGTCCACAAAAAGGGGTTGGATCGGAGACCCCACTAGCGGCTTTGCATTGCTTGATGCCAATAGCCCGAGAAAATCATCGCCAGCAACCTTGAAACTTCTTTAAAGCTGACCTAGCACTATTTTGTTGGGTGGTTCCAGGTAACACGGGCTACTCAAAGAAACATCTGTTTAAGATTGTTTTTAAGCTGCTTGGTCAACAAGAAACATCCAAGTGAGGACAAACTCAAATTAAGCTACCATTCACCACAGCTGAGTCAAATCCCCCATAGTGAAACCACATTTTTCGACTGGTAGAATCCAATTTGTTTGAACCCTGGCGCCCCCTGGGGAAACCTGGGAAAGCCCGACCCCGGACGCTGCTTCAGCTTGGCTGGGCAGAAGTCACAGGGCAATTCCTGGCTGCTGATCTGCGTTAACCATGTGACAAACCGCATGTCCACTGGTCACATGTGATTAAAATGTCTGTCTAAAGGGCGTACCCTCTGGTAAACTAACATAACTATGGAAAATCACCACTTTAATGGGAAAATCCACTATTTTCATTGCCATTTTCAATAGCAAACTGTTAGTTTACCAGAGGGTATCCCATTTTAGTAGGATGTCCAAGTGACGTGTCTATTTGTTTGAGGGTTCCTATACCAATCACTGGTAGTTGCCTATAGGACGAATATTTCCCCTTGATAGCAAATGATTAAGGTACAAAACAACCCCTGAAAAATAGACAAGTAATTCATGATAATTTCTAGGATTTGACTTGACCAAATTCTATCTTGACTTGGGGGTTGCTGTAATCTGGCGATCCAGTTGCCAGGTTTGTTTACCGGATTAGACAGTAAATGTGGATTGAATTGACTGAATTGTAACAATTCACCAGCCTGAAACGTGCGGCCTGTTATTATGCAGATACAGTGGCAGTTACCTCTGCAATTCCCCATCGTTCCAGAGAATCGTCGCGACATGAGGGCGCAACATAATTAACCCATACTTCTGTGTTATAATATATATACAATATAATATACATATTTATCCCGTGTCCAATATTCCTGTCTGTTATATACCTATGTTGTTCCCAATGTATGCAAATTCAATCATCGTTAAATTTTCAAATCCCATGCTTCATCCCATTAAACCACAATGAAATCCTATCAAATACAATTATTCTTGGTGAACATGGCATATTCATCTGGTTATGGGTCAAAACCCTCCATTTCTCCATTTCGACTGGCGCAACAACTCAGAAGACAGAGACTGTTGCTCGTAAAGCTAACTACCCTAAATCGGCCATCGTGCTGGAGGAAGGCTCGCCAAGTCTCTGGAAATCTGCCGTGCAGGAAGATTCTTGGCGAAGGTTCGAAACCATGTGTCAATTCGTTGAAGTTTGTCAGGACTGAAATGGATCTGAACTGCTCCACACCAAAAGGTCAAAACATGGCTGCAAGGCCTGCATTGCTCAATCTTGGTGAACATGGCATATTCATCTGGTTATGGGTCAAAACCCTGGTACCCTAGGTACCCTAAGATAGCTGGTTGATGGATGGTTATTCCCCCAAATATGGTAATCATAGGTTTTGACCCATCCCCATCTATTGCAAACCCATTATATCATTGCATCCGAAATCTCGAAATCCAGCCCTGCGCCCCAAACTTGCCAGGCGCCGCCCGCGGGTTCGGCTGCGCCTCACGGAGCCGCAAAAAAAAAAGTGATTTGATGGTGATGCAATGGTGAATTTATGCAAAATGAAAGGGAATCAACAAGAAGAATTGGATTCCAACGGAAAATTGGTAACTGATCCAAAGCAACAAGAGTTGGGTTTTTTCAGCAAAGAATTCTGAATTCAAACAGCTATCTGATGGGACTTTCAGCATCAAACATATAGTGATACCCCGTGGAAAATTTTGATTTGCAACGACATGAAAATTTACAGCGAGTCAGCATGTATACCAACCACAAACAAGTCTTAGGCGCATGTAACTTCTTGAGAAAATTGAGCCAAGCGGTTTCAATGTTGCCACAGGGCCAATATTTTGATATTGCAAGCATGACCACCCCAATTGTTCAGTTGAGTGATCTCCGCCGAAGAATGGGATCTTGAGGGGACAACCTGCACAAACCCATGATGGTATTTCACCGACGGTAATGGGCGCATCACAAAAACGTAACCGATGAAGAGCGGAGCTGAATTCCAAGTAGCCACCTATTGGAGGCATCTAATCTCTGCAAATTGTGTTTATCCCTAAATTTCAGGCAGATGTTTCCAAGATGCCAGGCTCAAAAAATGGCAACGTAATACTACATTTTAGGTACCCTCTGACCTCTGGTAAACCAACATAGCTATGGAAAATGGCCCATTTGCAGTATAGATAGTTTAAATATCTATTTAAAAAGCATTAAAAAACGGTGATCCTTTGATAGCTATGTTAGTTCACCAAAGGGTAAATACATTGGCCATTCAACTTTTCCAAGTCCTGAATCTTGAACATCGCATTGGACAAACTCGTCTGGGAACAACAGCTTCCAAACCACATGAACCGGACAAGGTTGACAAAGCCTGGTCTTGTCCAACAATAATTCAGGTACCCCAAAAACTCACATACATCATTCTGTTTGGGGAACTGAATTATTGTTCATCTTGATTCTCATCTTCAATACAATGGCTATATCGGAAGTAAATTCCCCCTTGTTGAACAGAAACCCATTGGTCAAATGTTACACAGGGATCAATAAACCCACAGTTTGTCCAGGGGGTTTTGCAAAGATCGATGCTACCTTCCCACCCAGCCCCTGAAAATCCCCCCGGTGCCCCCCCCGGTGCCTGGTCTCCACAGGTATCGAAGAGCTCGCAAACGCTGTTAAAAATTCGGTGGCACCTCACAGCTCGGCCGAGCTATGCAGCAGTCGACAAGTAGTGCATATTGTATATACCCTCTGGTTATGACTAACATAGCCATGGAAAATCCCCGAACTAAATGGAGGTTTCTAGCTGGGAAAATCATCTATAAATGGTGGATTTTCCATGGCTATGTTAGTCATAACCAGAGGGTATATACAACTATATATATATATTTCTATGTACACCATTTAATATACCATGGACCAAGCTGAATGATCTGAATGTGAGACTACATTATCGCTGTATCATGATAGCGATGTATACATGTGTACGCAGCAATGCGCACATTAGACATGACTATGCAAATCCACGCCAGGTGATATCGTTTGCTATCCTATATGTTTAGCAGCAAACCCAGAAAAATATGCATACTTCGAACATCTTTGCAGAGAGGATTCCTCAACTGTATCACAGGTTCTCATTGTTAACTACCCACTTGCCAATGGCCATCCAATCCTATGGCTGGCAAATGCGCCATGTCGATCTTCATCTAGAAGTCTACAAGTTCATCAATGATGATACCTTGAAGACTTCCAAATGGTTTGGGGATTCCTTTTCGACGAGAAAAAAACCTCATCTGCATGCAAAGAAGTGGGATTTCCAAAATTTGGAATGGTTTATACTATACCACCTATTTATGGTATACCACCTATTTATGGTGATTTTGGGGATGGTTTATTATTGTTTTACCCACATTACACAGATTTCTGTGATGATTTTCCTGGGAATTTTTCCAAGCCTCGGCCAATGATCAGCACACGCGATGGGCAGCTGCACGGTGCCGTGATTGCCCGTCCTGGACGGACCAATATGTTACGCATTGAATGGTGGACGACACTGTAAAAATAAACTATGGTATATGATGACAGTATTGGTGGAAATCATATGTATGTAATATTCATTACACAATCCAATATAATATATATATATATATACATTATATATAATACGCAATTATATTTAATTATATACATATGGTGGATGTGAGTCATCTACGGTATAAGCCAAGCATCCCAAGAATCTAAAAAAAAAGCTGGGCATTTGAGATTCTATTTCTGGTTCATCGCTTTGATATATGGAATGTATAGTATGGGTTGTTCAAGCGGTGAACATGTAGACCATATTGTATTGATGGTTTCTGAACACTTGAGACCTCAGAAGAACCATACATTGCTCTGGAAGAGAAACCTAATGCTCTTAAGGTGAGGGCAACAAAAAGACTACTCAGTCTGGGGAATACTGGGATGGGACATTCCATGATTCTAACTGGGCGAACTAAGATGACGACCGGAGATGCACATCCAAGATCATCCAAGTAGGCTTTGTGCAAAACAACACGATTCAATCATCCAGAATGGGGAGTGCACCAACGAATATGGAAACTTAAGCACCAAAAACAAGGAAACTTGGAGAACTGCTGGGATATTCCCTGCAACTGAAACTAATGACTAGTCACTTGCGCAAATCAATGCTCTATGGGAAAGCTTTGTATTTTCCAAAGTCCATCTGCAAACCATTTACCAGATGGTCAGGAGTCAAAACCCTGGCACCCTAAGGTACCATAAAATAGCTGGTTGATGGATGTTGATTGACCCAGGTTTTTTGGTGATTTCATAGGCTCACTTGACCCAGCTATCTCCAGCTGCCCGGTCGACTTCCCGGGACTGCGGCTCGGTGATGGCCGAGCAAGGAGAACTGTAAAGGTATAGATTCAAATTGAGGATGCTGTACATCTTGGGAAACTTCATAAAATCCATACATCAAGGAGCCATGGGGATAGTGAGTTAGTGGTACAATGTTGCACACAATCCATTACTTCGATAGTTGAAATGTACAAGTGGATGCAGTGGCTTAGCAAGAACCTAGATACGCCCGTTTTCATGTCAGACCCCTTGAATACAGGACCAGAACATGTGGATACAATTAAAATAGCTTTCAAATTCACTATGAACAGATTCTAAATGGGTATCTCTCTTGAAAATAAAGGATAATAAAGGTGTATCCCCCCACAAAAATAATGGTTCATCATCATGTTCCCCCGTATTTTCCCCATTCAAACGGGGAGAAAAATAGGACAACTGGTCGGTTTTTCCTGTCCTGACCACCGGGTCTCCGTCGGGAATCACATCCAACGCCAAGGCCTGTTTTTTTGTGTTTTTTTTTTTTTGTGTGTGTACTACATATGATTGGTGTGTGTGTGTGTGTTAACATGTGGTTTTACATTAATATGGTTTTTGTATTAATATATAATGCTATACAATATATTGCAAATATCTATAAATGGATGTCTGTCTTTCAACGTTTTCAAGAGTTTGTTTGCTGCTGTTTTCCTTTTTTGATGCATGTTTTTTTCCATTTGTGTCCTGGGGTTGGGATAAGGTGAGGTTGGCCAGTGACGTGGCTTTTCCACCTGCAAACACCAGAAATGGATAGAAACTGCGATGCGGGGTCCACAAAAAATCGGAATGACTTGTGAAACTTGAAATATGTTGAAATATGTTGAAATAACTTAGGCGAAGTATGTCAACAAATTTGGATGTAACCACTTGGTATGGGAATGGGTTGAAGTCACTTGATATGTTTATGACGGATATATCTCTACAGTTGGATGGAGGAGAACGGGATAACGGACTTTGAACTTGGACACCTCACATGTTGTGGATTGCATAAGCATCTCATGTCCACACAATCATAAACAAAAGCAACAAACAAATAATACCGGTAATAGTAGCCCAACCCAAAACATGGATGATTTCAATTGATTTGAATCAAACGACATCGGAATTACTCAATACTGGGTTGTAGATAGGCATAAAAAAAAAAAAAACATACTGTACTTTGGATATCTTTGGATAAAAGAACACAGTCCAAAAAAAAAATGATAGGGACACAATCAGACATTGTGAAAGTCGAACGTAACCCAGAAAAATAAAAAAAAACACAGGCAACACGGATACGGTAGGCACATGACGCCAAATATCGAGGGACAAAACATGATAAAATGGGACAAGAACCCGGACATGATAGGGGACAAGTGTGACAAATACCCATGTCTTCAGACATCAATACTGCCTGTAGAGTTCCCTCTGAGATCTTATCTGTCAATTCACCAACCCGACATGCTCAATGCTCAATATATTTCCCTAGCCCGAAAAACCTCAACAGCTTGTAATTGAGTCATCTATGCAAAAGCAACAGTTCATTTGCCAATTTCCACCAAAATCGAAGAGATTTTCCATTTTCCAGCCATCTTTGCGCTTACGACTCGGGGTGGACCCAAGGGGTCCTCGATTGGTTTTTCAGATTTTAACCTCTGGGAACTGGCCACTCAACAGCTCCACCTGCAATCGCACAGGATCAATCTCCAAAAGCTCCGCCTTGGGATCACAAGGGAACATTCAACGCGATTTTTGTTGGTTGATCAAATCCTCATTTTTGGTGTTAAACCCCCAACTTACCTTTTGATGGACACCCATTTTTTGTTGGTTCACATTCCTGTTTTGTTGGCTATAGGTCCACGTTTTGGTATGGTCAATGAGCCAATTTCACTGCATTGAATTATCATGTTTTGCGCTTCGATCCATGAAATCCCATATATGTTGGTTGCTGGCTGAGCATGTTTAACCGGTTAGGCGGACATTTGGAAAATAGATACATAGGTTGTGATAGGATAATGAGACTCTGAGAGTTAGACAATGGGGGTCAGGGTTTATACGTTACACAATGGATCATCAATGGATAGTGATTCACAAGGAATCAAGCAAACCGAGGTACTAAACATATTGATACTGAGTTTGATATTTCTTTAATGTCTGTACAAGGCTGTATACATGTCCGAGAATATTTCAGCAACATATAGCGCAGTATCAGCGGCACAGTACCTCCGTTGTTACTAGTGGCCATTTGATATCAGGTTGGATGGAACCAAATGGGTCCCAAGGATTCCCCAAACATATGCAATCTTGGTGGGAAAACACCACTTTAAACCATCCTGTTTTTTTGAAAAATCATGAGACATCCTATTTTCAGAGGAACCCGAGCCGCACGACCTCAGATCTCTTCCTCTAGTCAAACATGGGAACTCTCCATAAAAATATGTGCGTCTATAAAATTCTATAAATACGTCTGTAAGAAACAGCCACTGCACAGAGCTTGAAAATCGATGGTCATCCGCTCCAAACATGGCATTGCACGCTTTAAGAGATTTGTTTAGCCACAGTACCCCCAAAAAAGAGGGCAACTACCATTTCACCTCTTACATAACCCCTGTACCTCATATTTTGGTCAGAAATTCCCCAGGGTGACTGTCGACTCTATACATTTTTGGTTGGTTAAGAAGTTAAATCTATTGAAGCATATTTAGTCTTGGTCAAACCCCAATGTTCCTTGGTTTAATGCCAGTGTTCACTGATTAAACCGTAATTTGATGTTTTTGGACTTAGGCGCTTCTCAATTATTTGCGTACCCAAAACCCATTGGCTCCTAATTTTGGGACGATTTTAGGGTCGTGACTGCGTCCTTTCCCGTGGCGAACTGACAGTCACTGTTGTTGGACCAGCCACCAGCCACATTTGTCTAATCATACGCGAAGAATGTTAGAATATGTTATTTAGCAATTCAGAATTCGATTCTTTAGAATCTTGGAACTTAAGATCATCATCTAGATTCATCTATTTTTTTCAATGATGCTCCCCCGCTTAATCATTTTTAGAACACCCGTCGATTGAACAACCCCCCACTGGGCTCCAGGGCTGTAGAATGGACCTTGGGTCAGTGGCACCGAAACGAAGCAGATGACCAAAATCAGTGGTCCAAATAGCGGGGGGTTAAAATCAACCACTGTATTTCCAGACGTAGTGGGATAGAATGATTTAAATTCAGTGAGATAGACAACCAACAAGAGTTCCAAAATCTGGGCTTGAAAAAAAAACAATATGGGATCTCAACGCCAATTGATGGCCATTTGGGCGTGCTGGTTGTCCTCAACCTTTGGGTGTTCAAAATTTGAGACGCAGATGCAGTGGTTCCCACATTGGTCAGTTCTCCCTGGTCAGATGAACAGGGATTTGTCATAACCCCAGCAATCCGCAACGCTTTTTTCAACATGGAAAAAAAAACCAATGCGTGTGGAAAAAAACGTTCAACATAAATGGATATAAATGAGGTAAATGAGGGTTCTCCAGCAGGTCATGCGAGATTTTCTGGATATTGTCAGGGTCATCTCATCCATTAGTAGGGGATGGCAATGGATCTTATTTTACACCCAAAAATGCGCAATGGCAATGGCAAGCAAATATGGCAATGGACAGGACACGCCACATTTACTTGTCTGAATCATCAACTCCTGGACAATAGCACGACCAATGGGTTGGTTTACAAGACTACACCAGTGATTCCTACCGACCCAACCAACAGGGAGTGACTAACTGTAGCGAGTCCCCAACAAAAATGCAGAAGTAAGTTCCAATCTCAAAATTGCTTGGCAGAATAACACCTCTTCTCAATATTCTTGGGATTTCCTCGAAATTATCTGGGTATGTCTGAAAATAGGGTATATCCCCAATAGCCATTTAATAGGGATAATGATCATTAACCATGGGGTTTAGGGGTACACTACTTTCAGACAAACCAATCTTGAGATCACTGGCCGAGGTGGCCCCTGCCAACCTCCCGAAACGCGTCAGAAATTTCTCAGCTTCGCCACGCCAGGAGGTGAGAAGGCGATGGACGGTAGGCCGAACTCAGCGCCTGAAGGGAGGCGTCAGACCACATAGAATATAGGGGCAATAGGAATATACCCTCTGGTTATTTAACATAGCCATGGAAAATTGCTAATTTTTGATGATTTTCCCACTAAAACCTCCATTTATAGTGTATTTTCCATGGCTATGTTAAATAACCAGATGGTATATGGGACAATTATGGGGATCGGATAGATACACAAAAAGCTCAGATTTGCAGGGGATTTCTTGAGGAAATCATGTTGATTGAATGGTGATCTAATGATGATTGAATGGGGAAATATAGTTAGTAATGGTGAATCATTGATAATAATGGATACTGCATGGAATATTTAATGGGATATAACCTCCGGTGTCCTCAACCGTGGCTTGCTGGAAAAGGCTCCATTAAGTTCGATGATTTTCCCATCAATACCATGTTTGATTACCGGAGGGTAGTGGGACAATCATAGGGATGGGATAAAGAACCAGCTTTTCAACATTGATAGTTATCTTGCTGATTCAGTCACATCCCCTGCTTCAATTTGGGGGGGAATCCATCACCCCAACAACTCTCATTGAACATCGACTTGCGTATGTCGATCTAATCCATCCAGTATGATTGAATGGTGTAGAATGTCAATTATCCAATGGCATATAATTTTATACATGTAATAGTATAACAACTACATATATATATATATATACAACCAATTGACATCTTGGGGAAGACCTTGATGTCCCTCCCAGGACAAAGGGAATCACGACAAAATGTAGAGTGATCTGCCGACCTGAATGCTCGTTTCATTGAAGAAACTTGAGATGCGAGTGATACGACAAGATACAATATCCACTGGACGAATCTAGCGAACACTGCAGCCCAAGGTAAAACCGGCATTCCTTGCACCACCATGAGGCCGCATTGTTTGACACAATAACATATAGCAACCTGGTTAATCATTCTTTTTGTTAGTAGGACTTACAACTCAATATAGAACAGAGAAATCTTACTATGATTTGCCCCTTACTATTCTATCTTTTTCAAGGATTACTATTCAAACATCTCCATACCATGTGGACCACCGGCACATTCCTGGAACGCCACAAACGCCAATCCCGCCTAGCAAGTTCGCAATGCCACCTCCCAGAGAGTGCCTGGTAGCTGCTGGTTAACTGTTTATCCCCCATGAATGTATGGATTCATGTGGGATTCACAAAATCTCAAAACCATCCCCAAGTCTTTCAAGTCATCACCGTTTTCACGAGTTGTATATAAACAATCCCCAAGACTATGGATGGATGAGGTTTTGAATGGTTTTGACCCAGCACCATAGAGACAAAGGTGATTCTGAGTCTTTGACGATCCAACTTTGGGCGCTACATCCTTTTCAGCCATACCCATAGAGTCCCGAGATTCGAAGCCATGCAATTTTTGTGGGCACATGTGCGGAACTCAACATTTACGTACATAAACCTGAATACATGGTTGCTAACATGTGTTAACCATTCTACCTATATCATTCAGGGCAACACATAAGAAACGACCTTGGAACCCGGAACCCCCTGTGTCTTCATGTGAAACGGGAACAAGTGGGAGACCCTGTCTGTACCCAACACTAGGTCCTTACCAACATCTATATACACTCACATATGTTCATAAGCATTCACATATCAACACAAGACATGCAGCGCGCATGATCACATCATATGAATCATTTAGCATCTCTGCAACGGGTCAATGACCCACTGTAAATCAGCCCCAAAGGGGCTGCTTTATATTCGGGTACTCTCATCTCACCAGCCGTTTGTAACTATTAAATAATAAAATATGTATATATATATATATACATATATCAGTTACACATCCACGTAATTCCTACACAACTCCCATGTAACTAAATCCTTAGAAACATATAATTCCTCTAATTTCCTCTATAAACTCCCACACAAATCCTATACAACATCCGATGTTTTCGTTGAACCTGCCGGATCCCGCTGCACCCGGTGATGTACATCAGCTTCTCCGGGTGGTGCCAGAGGTGCTGATCTCGGCGTCACCAGGTGGTGTGAGGCCCAACAGGAAGTAATTTGTCCATATGGCTCTAGATTCCATATTTTTGTTTATTCTCTATTTTAAAGAATGAATGTAATATGTAATTTGATTCATGTATTAAAAAATCGTTCTCTATATATAATATACTGTATGTAATGTAAATTCACGTATAAATTCGTATCTTCCTGCGATGTTAGAAGAAATCGAAGGGATCTATCAGCCCCCAAAAACAAACCGTGGCGGCTGTAAGCTTTGAACGGTGCAGGTATTCCCAGACCGAAGCATAGTGGACCTTCTTGCCCTTGAACCACTGCCGAGCCTGGCACTTTCTGCAGCTGTAGTTGCGGGGTGTAAGGATCCATGATGTCATGGCGATGTCATGGCGATGTTTTTTTTTTTTTTAAGTAAACTTAGCTACCCTGCAGCAAAAAGTGAGTGAATGTATACTGGAAGATTGACATTTATGCTGTTTAGGGAGGACATAGATCCATTTGTCAACCTGTCAGTCCCAGGTTTACTCACTGCAGTGATTATAGAAAGCTATGAAGATAAACATAGTTAGGAAACACATATATATATATATATATATAGATATGATATATGGAGGTTTCCTAAGTCATGGGGGTATCACCACTATGAATATATAGATGGCTGATGTAACATGGCCATTGCTAATAAATATGATATGGTATTATATAATCACCATTCAAATATCATCTATAAATCAATTACCCTCTGGTAATTTGACAGTTCGCCATGGAAGCCATAGCCTATTTAGTTCGATGATAAACATGGTGATTTCCCCATTAAAGATGGTGATTTTCCACGGCTATGTTCAATAATCAGATGGTAACTATAAAGTATGGTAACTATTATATAATATCAAATATCAGTATGGTAACTATTATATAACTATAAAGTATGGTAACTATAAAGTATGGTAACTATAAAGTATGTTCAATAATCACCGTCAAAATATCATCGACAAATCAAAAAAAACATCAATTGACTATGACGTCTATATCAGCCATCTGACTTCACCTCAGCGGAACTGCCAAAAGTCTCCCGGCCGTCTCGGAGCCCAGGAAAGCGCTCACCGGTGGACCGGTCCTGACACAGCGCTAGATGTGTTTATGACATAAACATATGTAATATGTAAATACATAAGTAGAGTCATGTTCATATTCATACTCATATTCATAGCTAGGTAGATAGATAGATAAACAAATACATAGATAGATAGATAAATAGATAATTGTCAGAGAGTTGGTGCAGTATCACATCTGGCTGGTGCTTGAGCCACCTATTGAGAAAACAATCCCGGGAGTGGGGATCATCTGCTCAAAAAGGATTGAAACTAAAACATGATGAAAACAAACACAACTAGACGTACTATCACGCATGTTATGTATATATATATATACATATATATATATGCATAAAATGACATGAATATACTCACATGAGATGTAGGAAAACATATTCCAGTCGTAAGGGATTACTGCATCTTCCAGCGAGATATCGGAAGAACCTCGGCAAAATGTGTGTCATTGGAGTTCAACTCGCAGGTGGAAGAGCACAGAAGTTGGATCCTGTGGTCTATTCGAAACCCCATTTGGAGTAACCATTTATAGTAATCCACCGATAAAGCAACTGACGGGTACCCTCTGGTAAACTAACATAGCTATTGAAAATGGCCATAGAAATAGTCGATTTTCCCATTAAAAATGGTGATATTCCATAGTTTTTTGTATGTTTACCAGAGGGTACCCTTCCTATGTACAAACCAGCACTTTGCCTGAAGCCGCTTTTAAACCAAAAAACATCGTGGAGTTCGCTCTGAGTCAGTCTGAAGTCCAAGGAAGATCTCTGGGAAATGCATGGATTTTTTTCTAATATGGAACAATGTCTAGTTGCCCTGAAGATGGAAACCTTAAAACATATCCAAAAGTTACCTAATCTGGGCAACGTGGAGTCACATTCCTACACATACAAAACAAGTACCATGTTGGGCATGGTTCTAACGCACAGATCTCCACCCCCAACTGGGAATCCCAAACAGCAGCAGATTCGAAAAGACCTGTTGCATTAACGCGCCAGACCTCGGTGGACAATGCCATGGGAGGTTTCTGTTTTGTCATGGGGAGTACGCCAGTCGTCATCCAGTCGTCATAGATGACCATGACTCAGTCTTGACACCGGTGACTTGGGCAATATTGAAACCCATGGTCCTAACAATTCTGTTTTTAATGATGACTTGGGGATCCCCCATGACTTAAGAAACACTCATATAGATACAGTACTGGTTGGTGGTTCAACTCCCAACCACCATGGAAGTCGCGCCAATTTTGGTCGCGGCGGTGTCTGTCAGCGCTGCGCTGAAGAGGCCGACTGCGGGCGGCTTGGCCGCATGGACCTGTCAGTTGCTTCAATCGACCCATGAAACAATGGACAGATCTACAGCTTGCCATAGCTAATCACATCACATCCAAAGTATAACAGCTACATATAGTTGTATCTGGCTTTCTAACCCCCACTTTGTAATTATCTATATCATCTATGTCTATATCTATAATGATACTGTGGACGGTTAAGAAATGCGACCACTAGGCAGGGTAACTGTTTCAATTCCCATGAAACACTTTAAATAAATGGGATTTTAATGGGATGGACATACATACAGTAAACTATAGTTGACCTAGTCATTTCATTTTATTTCAACCAACGCCACCCTGTAGGTAATGCTCAAAAAGGCATTGGGACATTATGCCTCCAAAAATAAGGATGAAACATGATCAGACCGTCAAGGACTGGGCTGTTTCGCGAGGTCACCAAGGTTATTGTGCAGCCGGTTGTCTTGGCTTCATCGCGAGTCTGGAATAAATAAACCATGCCAAAGACATTCACAAACCCATTGCCATTGGTGATAGCCAAGCCATATCCATTTTCATCGCCAGCATGTTTGTACGAACAACCATGAACAACCAATGTTCACCAGTAAACTTGCAATAACCTCCAGGACTCTTATCACATGGCTACTGTTTCATACCTTTTGTATCCTGCAAAACAACAAAAATCCAGCACATGTTGTGGTATTGTAGTTCTATATAGTTGTGTTAGGTAATTCATGAACAGTTCCACCATTGTGACTTGAAATCACCCTCTTCACCGGTAACAACTCATTGATTTACCCAGAGCTCCCCACGGCATTGAGAGAGAACGGCTTGATTCGCCTGGTGCGGGAGGGAGCTGGTGGAATTTCCATGCATAGGGATAAAGTTTGGATAATGTATGATAATGTTTAGTATTCCGACATAATAACCATAATGTTTCCATGTATGTATATATTATATGCAGTAAAATATTTGCGGGCAAAATCTGAGAATCGTTGACTTTTGCACTTCATTCAATTCGTAGGACATTTTCGAATTTTTCCTGTCTGGTTCCAAGTCTTCAGAACCCATCATATCTCCTACCTTCCCGGAAACAGGGTATGAAATCTATTTGAAATCATCGTGCAGTGTGCTTCTGTGCACATCACTTAATCTTGTACCATCTTGTACCTGTACCCTGTGTATCACACATGCTGATACATCAAACTTCATTGCGCGAAAGTCACTATATAAAGCTTACAGATATCAATGCCACACAGGCCGCACAAGCCATTGCCAGTTATTCACTTCCAGATCGCCTGACTCAATCGCCAATTGCTTGCCTGGAAGCATCAGTGTCTTTGGTTCAATGCTGTCAGGAACTGGCTGTGTATGTCAGATTATATGGAGGGTGAGACCCCCCCTAGTTATAAATTGGTTTGTGAGCTTCATGAACTATAGACAAAACCCCCTAATCAACACCAGTTATTGGAGTTCTAAACCAACTTGGCTAAACATGGGGCACCACCCTATGCCATTTACAAACTAGTGCTCGTTCCGTGGAAGGGAACCTTAGTGAATTCCATGAGTCCATGAGTGCAAAAATTCGCAAGTTGTCATTTTTTCATCTGAGGTTAGACGATTCCACCTGGCTTCTCTAGTGGAGTTGCGGTATTTGGAAACCCTCCGAACCTGCTGGGTGGCTGAGCATCGCAAATGGCAACGTATCAGCAGACTCTATTAGACAATTCTGGCAAAATATGTGAAACTGATTGAAGCTGCATTTGATGCTTGAGTAGTCAATAAAAACGGGAGATGAGATTCTTCAAGGGCCTCAAATCGTACACACTCAAGAGTTGATGTGAAATAAACCAGAAGTTCCAGCTGTTGATTTTCAGGTGTGTAACACCTACAGACCTACAGTAGAACCGTTTTCATTGGTCATATGGTTTTGTTGTGGATCGACAATGATTCAATCTCAACCAGAGCCCAACTGGGATAATTCACGGCAAGTTTACTACATGGATAGCAAGTGGATCACAAATCATATTTCATCACCCCAAATGCGACAAATGGTGCTGCAACATCAATCCCAATATCAATCCAAACAACATGTCCCAGTCATGTATTGGGTGAGGCCCCCAAACGACAGCCAAGATGACTTACAATTATGAATGTTTGTGGTGGATACACCGAACTAGTCCATGGGTTTATAAATCTATAAGCCAACTTACAACTTGGGGGCCTCACGTTGTTTGTACATGAAGCCTTCCTGTCACCCAGTTCCTCCTGTCACCTGGAACGGTGACGTGCCTTCCAAAGAAAAGCTGGTCGCGAAACCGCGATGCAGCACAGGCTGCGGTGCCTGGATTGGCGCTCCAAACAAGTAGACGTCACTCAAGGATGGGACATATCTATATGTATATATGAATGTATTGAATATATATGCATATATATGATACGTAAATATTGATAAACCAACCAAACATATGGAAATATGAAAAATAATAGTGGTATTATATAATATTATATATATTATATATATTATATGGGTAAATGCGAAGAAATTCCAAACTTGACATGTTGCCTGTTGCTGACCATCATCCATCGATGCAGCAAGTAGAACACACACACACAGAGATTGGATCAGTGAATTTAGTTAAGTTGATTAATAATGAATAAAATCATACAACCACAGTTTTATTCATCCAGCATACACAACCGGAGACTCTAACAATAGAGTATAAGAGATATGAAAGGTATTTCACTCATCAAAATGGGATGATATGTGTATAATTAAAAGCAACCAACCAATATGTAACAAATTGCTATCTTTAGATCTCAAAACAATCACAACTCTTGTGATAGACATCGCATCGCTCCAGGTAAAGCTCGAAATGCGCCCATGATGGGTCAGTTTAACAAACAATGGCGGTTGGTCAGCCTGTGGGATATTGTCACAACATCTTCACTTCATGGCACTTGTCCAAGGGAGGCTTCAGAGCGTTTTTTGTTTTCATTCCTTCATTTTGATGAGAAAATACCATGATTTCAAGTAAAGGTTCTCTGGTGTTTTTCCCCTATATGCTACTGCCTATATGGATTTCACAAATCCTGGTTTCGTGTAGATGCTCCGTGAGTTTTCCTGAACATCATCCATATTTCGATCAACAAACACCGCGGCTTCCTGCAGATTCACATCTCAACTCGGGAGCACCTGAGGCGCATCGCCAATCGCAGTGCCAATCGCATCGCGAATTGCAGGGGCAGAGGTGCGCCTGAGCTGATGTCAAATTGGAAATCGATGGTTCTACATATGGTTTTGTCTGAAAATAGGGTACCCAAAAATCCAATGGTTTATCATAATGTTCCTTATTAAATGGCCATTTGGAGGATATGACCCTATTTTCAGACTAACCTATATTAATCTTGACCGGGATCATGTTCACCCTAAAACATCGCATTTGAATTGTCGGTTTCTAGATCTTTCAGACTGGAGCCAGGAATGGGTGATAGCTGCTAGCTGGTTGATATCCTAAATGGTGAGCCAGTCAGCCCAGAGGAGGAGAAAATCAAAGAAATCCTGAGTGGAAGGACAAACAGGCAACTTTGTTTGACTAAGAAGCAACTCCTGTGAACCGAGCAAGTAAAAGTTGCTTGGAATACCTTTGAACTGGTTTGATAGGGTACAATGTGATGAGTAAAAGTAAGAGCGAGATAGGAGGACATGTTTAACTTTATGACTTGGATGGAGTAAATTCACAATTTGTTTCGAAATGTGTTGAGATCAATAAAGCAATGGGGAACCGCATCAATATAAGATTGAAACATATGGGATGTTGAGCGAAATCAACCAACAGGTTGACTTCAAGAACCCTTCAAACGGGGTTTGATTTTGGGATTTCAAATCTGCAGCGACCTACTTGTAGAGACAGCCCTTTTAACGATCTTGAATCATGGAAACATGTCTCTTGCAAAATCCATTTCTACTGTGCCCTCTTGCAACATCAAGACGGAATCCGAACCGGAGAGACTACGGCAAATTATCATTGATTTTTGAGGCAGCCTTCTGATTCGACAAGCAACGTCAGCTTGCAGATTACTGGGATATTACACTGGTGGTGTTTCCACCTTTGAAACCAGGTGATTGGGATCATCATGTCAAATCACTATGCAGCAGTTCCACTTGTATTGCAAACTACCATCAGTACTCAGTTTCATCTATGCTCTGAAACTATTTTCCTCTATGCGCTCGCCATGTTACACTTGCTGTTGGTAATATCTGATATCCTCCATAGTAATTCACTGGTAATCAGTGATCACATCCCCGCAAAGATCCACCAAGCAACCAGGTTTGATTCATAGTGGAAGGGGTTTAGCTTGATTAAATGCATTTCTTTTTGTAGTGGGTCATAATGATTGAATGCGCGGTAGAGTAAATAATATATGTTGTTTATATGTTAAATTGTATCGATTCATTATGATCCATTTCCCACTAAAAAGTGACAAATCACTAGGCTAGACCCTCAAACGTACCTAAACATTCAACACTGGAAGGGTTTGCCTACCATTCACCAAGGATCACCGAAGGCGTATTCCTCATCTTCTACCCTTTCCGCTGAGTAAATCCCAGTGTGTTGCTGGGTAAATCACCGTTTCCATGGCTTAAAGAAGCATGTTTATTACACTCCGGTAATCAAACATGGGCCCATTAAGCAATTTACTTCGATGATTGTCCTATGAAAACATATCAAACCACCATTTATAGAGGACTTTCCATTGCCATGTCTGATTACCAGGTAAATCCCATGAGATATCCCGTGAAGTATCCATGATTATCATCGATTCACCATTATTCACTGTATTTCCTCATTAAACTCAGTTCAATCCCATTAAATCACCGGTATTTCTCTACTAAAAATAATTCAATCCCTAATATAATCCCCATGTTTTTGTTGTTTTCCCATGTTACTAGGGAATCACAAGCCGAGCACAGATCCCAGTGGCGACACAGCTGAGGAAGGGCGGCTGTGCGGTCGCTCACTTCGAGCCTCGGCGAGGGAAAATGGGGGGTTGACCATCCAAAATCTGGAAACATGGCAAGGAAAGCAAAGATTCTGGAACATTCACTGGATTGGTTAAAGGGAAAATCTACAGGAAACCATGGTTTTCCCTATAAAATATAGAGGTTTCCTGTAAATTTTCCCTTAAACCAATCCAGTGAAACATGCGAACACTTCCGAAGATCTAACCATCAAGTACCGTCAAGATCCCTTTTTTTCTGCTGCATCCTCCATGAAATGCCGAACCAATCACCTCCTTTCCGTGGCTCATCGTGTAGCAAATAGATCCCGAAATGGGACAGTTGTTTTTAAACATTTATGACCTGGCACCGGATTCATAGGTCATCTTCAGAATGGCTGTTATTTTGGGTGATTTTCAAATCTGGCTTTTATTTTGTTGAGTGCTCTACAGCCCAGGAGACTATAGCTTGCTTCTAGCCCTATTCCAATCACGGGTACACACATGAAATCAAAAGCGATACCCTCTGGTAAACTAACATAGCTATGGGAAATCACCATGTTTAATGGGACAATCCACTATTTCTATGGCCATGTTCAATATATAGCTACGTTTAAATACCAGAGGGTACTGTAAATGTTCATGGCTTTTGTTCCCAGACATGACATGTTCTGACCAACGGTTTCATCAACATCTGACAGGGGGATTCTGATGATAAGCCCAGCAGCTTTCACTTCTTCCTGCCACTGTTGCACTTCGTGCCTCGCCGTGGGCCACCGGTTGGATCCGCATGGAGACAAGTGGAATCATTCCCTTCCCTGGTTTCTAGCAGTAGTTTACCATGTTGTGATGTGTGTATATTATTTCTATTTACACATATATATATATATATATATACATATTGTGTTTTTTTCCCAATGACAAACAAGCGTGGGCTATGAATCCGATTTTCTATCCCCATATCCATCAGAATGTCATAGACCAATAATGAACCACTATCATTTTTTGAGGACAATAACTAAAACGGACAAATGGAACAACTGTGGAGTGGCTTCATACCTCCATGACCCATCGAAGTACACCAGAGGGGTAATTATTCCAAGCTGGGCCGGCTGGAATCCCCGATAAAACATGAGGATTTACCATCAACAATGAGGATTTAATGTGGATTTCAAGGATATTCAACCAACATCAATAGGGTTTTTCTGGGATTGAATAAAGACCTACCGAGAATTTACTCCGCTGTCACCCCTGCAATTGAACATCCTAATTATATCAACGGTGGTGCAATAGGAGAATCATCGAAACCGGAGGGTAGATCCCAGTACATCCCCTTAAATGCCTTTCCCTACCTAGCGTGGATGGTCAAATCCCCATTTATTGCATCCCAATTATATAGGCATATGAAATTCCTAGAAAACATCATGATTTTTCAGCCATGGAGTTGGTTTCTGGAAGTTCAAAACCTCAAGATTCACTACATCTGCAACCGCACGCCTCTGTGGCAGCTCAACCTGTCAGAAACGAGGCAAATTTATGGATGAACCCTGTGAGAGTTTTGAGCTTTGCATGATCAAGATAAGTGTCTAGTCCTTCTGCACATAGGTACGTTGGTTATTTATTCTAGATGTTTGTTAGGTATGATAGTTGGTTTTTCAGATTTTGACAATTTATGTATTATACTTTGGTGCTAAAGTTTGAATTTCCTACAGCAATAGACCCTATAGAGAGTTGCTTTGTATCAACACAATGAAAGAACCACAAGAACCTTGATTGAATGGGATCAACACATCCAAAAAAGAGAAGATCTGCGGCCGCAATCACAGTGTTCTCAGGAATGTTCATGTTTCGCATTGCTTATCAAGAACTTTAAGTACAATGGATGTGCACCTTACATCAAATTACAGCAAATGAATGGCATATTGCTCCCCAAACTCTTTTCATTACCTCCAGCTATGAAAGTGATGTGTAACCCAATTGCCTCACATCGATATGAGATAATTGATGGGTGCGCTGGAAAGCGAGAAGGTAGGAATGACCCGTCAATCTAGTCGGCCTGGGTTTAAGTAGTCTAATATACCCTACTGACCATGGTTTAAAAAAGGCTTCCCAACAATCTGACAATCTGAGAATGTGGAACAAAAAAATATTAATCCTTTCCCCCTATTACTAAACGTCCCCCAAATACTAAAAACTAGGGTCCATCTCCAATTTTGGAAATTTTGTGGTTGGCCAATTTGACTTTTAATTGATCCCATTTAAAAACCAATTTAAAAATAAACCTACCATTTGTGGGTTTCACCCCCTAATAATAAAAACTAGCCAACCTCGGGGTGTTTATTATTAGGGTCCCCTGAATCCAAGTAGTTTTAAATTGCGTTTTAAATTGAGATTTAATTGATTTTGAAATCGAGACAAATAATTTTTAATATTAAGGTCTGGCGCTTACTATTAGGGGTCCGCTTCGAAATCCAATTTTTTGCAACGTATTAATTGCGTTTTAAATTGAGATTTANAAACGGCGGCTTCGCCACGCTCAAACAGCAGGGCCCTGAGGGACGGACTGGGCCTACGGGCCACGGCCCCCTACTGCCTAACGTCGCCTTCTGAACCTAATCCCTTCCCTCTATTACTAAACGTACCCCAAATACTAAAAACTAGGGTCCATCTCCAATTTTGGGAAATTTGTGGTTGGCCGATTTGACTTTTAATTGATCCCCTTTAGAAAACAATTTAAAAATAAACCTATCATTTGTGGGTTCTACCCCCTAATACTAAAAACTAGTTCACCCCGGGG
>BGPT01000041.1:28247-81151 GCA_003297045.1 Symbiodinium sp. clade C Y103 | reverse complement strand
TATCGCTACACAGTGTTTTGTGCACTTTCCAGACACCAATGAGCCCTCAATACATAAGTTAGTATACCAGAGTTTTGACCGTACCTCATATATATATATGGTAGGTACGTCAAATTTGGGTACCTCAAATGACCATTGATTCTTTGGGGGCATTATTCCGAAGAGGGGGAGCAATCCTGATTCCATCCCATCTATTGTTTATCCTCGTGGAGAATACCTAATAGTATTGTGTGGGATACAGTATGTCAAGGGGATTCAAGGGGCATATTACTCTAAGGATTCTTGAGTAATCAATCCCTTCCCTTAACCTAAAACACCCCAACTGGACATCCTGGTGAAATGTGTTGGATCCTTGAGCTGCAACAAAAGGAAAAAAAGACAAGGTGCGTCCCAGCACATCACTACGACATACTAAAACTGTAGGAAAGCACATCTACGAACAATGTATGTTCCACCCAGATGTTTGGCCGAAACATGATATTATCGAGACACCTATACTATACCTTCCCATCAATCACCAACCAATTCACAACTTATACACGCATGCTACTCCACGTTTTGGAAGAGAAATCCTAATTGTACTGATGCTTCCCATGAAATTCCCATGTTCCATGATTTAATCCCCATATTCCAAGGCATGGTTTAACCCATCTGTTTGAAGGTCAGCTTCCCATGCGTCTTGGATTCTTTTCACATTTTCCCTTCGCAAATGGAACCATCCAGGTCACAGATGACCATGACTTAGTACTGAAACAACCATGGGTTTTGGCATCTCCTATGACTTCACAAACACCCATATTCAATCAACAATAACGGGGATTGATAGGTGACTTGAAAGATGTGTCCCTATGATTTTCAGCCCATTTCTCTTCAAAAATCTAGAGAACTCCCCCATCATCCATGGTTTTACCCGCATTTTCCCCATCTTTTCCCTGGCAAATCCTATGGAAACTCCCCATCTTTGGCTCCTCCGTGGCTTGCCAAGCGACGCAGAGCTGCGCCACGTGACTGGCAGCACCTCGTAGCACGGCCACGTCGAAGTCGTGGACCCGGAGACCCGCCTCCTGAAGCCTTGGATCAACGGCAATTTCAGGTGGGTTATTGTATCATGGCTGTAGGGGCCTCATATCCCAACTATCCATTGGAAATTCAAGACCCTAAAATAGTGTCAATCGTTTCCAATCGTTACCAATAGTTACCATAATATCATGAAATATCGTAGTTGAGCTGAAATTATGGAGGTTATAGTTGATACAACCTAGTTATATTGTTGTGGTAACAACCTCCATCACCGAATTTCAGGTTGTAGGTGTTATATCCCAACTTATGGAGGTGAAGATCCGTCAATGGCCATTTCAGGACCCAATAGAGCTACTGTAGCAGATGCAGCCATAGAACTTGGGGGTACATATCCCTGACATTTAGCCATGAAATCTAGGCCTTATATTGGTAGGTGCCTTAATGGCCACTGCTTGGAGGCCACCATGCTTAACTCCGTGGTACCTTGATGGTGATTCGATGGTGATTGTTGATGGGGAAATAATCTTGGGTGCATAAACATAGAAAAAAGCATGGAAAACCCATGGTTTCCTTAGGAATATCATCTACACGCAGGTTTACAATGGGTTTCAAACGGGAATCGATACCCATTACTGTAGATTTCATGATATTTGTTTTGCTATCTAACAATCAGTGATTAGGGTTCACCAGAACCAGTGTGTGTGTGTGTGCAGCATATTGGGAGATGTAGTGGGATATATTGGTATTATCTATATACCGTTACCCACTATCCAAAATAAGTATGTATGATGTATATTTTATATGCAGGAACAAAGTGGGATACGATATCCTTGTGGTATAGATTGGGATAGAATGGGACAATCCTCACTTGGGGATATTTGGGAATGCACCACAAGCTGTGAGTGAAATATATAACTTATATATATATATATGCCTGAAATGTATACAAACGTACCATATAATAGTAGAAACATCTACTGTATATTGAGTATACCATATTCAATTTGGGTACATAGACATGCATATTGATGAGACTGCCTATACGGCGATATAACATATTCTATGTATATATTATATATATGTATATATATATATATATTATACATATATAAGTCATGTATATATATATGTATGGGTAAATGATAACTAGTCACTGACCTGAAATAAGGTCATCTGGGGATGATTCCCCTATACATTCACCATGATTCCAGTGAGGTTGTTATGTAATCTACCCAGGTCTGTATATATATATATCTATACTATATATAATTATATATATATATAATATATATAACATATTTCATATTGTACGGTAGTATCATGATCATTCGATATAGAAATTGTGTGGGATCAAACAAATGATGGGCTTGGGGTGCCGGAACATGACCCAGCACCACCTCAGCACGTAGAAGTTGCAAAACTGGAAAGGGAACATGACTTCTTTCTTGACATCATCGCGAAATTGGCATTTTTGGGGAGTCCGTTGGTGACATATGGTTCCATGTAGGTTTGTCTCTGAATAAGGTACCCCTAAAACCACGGGTCAAACATCATCTTCCTCATGAACATTGACATAACTTCAGGAAATCCCTCATTACACACCAATATCAACTTGCGGGTTTTCTCTCCCCACCACATCCCAGTATATCCCCATGAAATTACCCTCTGGTGAACTAACAGTTCGCTACTGAAAATGGCCATAGAAATAGTGGATTTTCCCATGAAAAATGGTGATTTAACCCATAGCTATGTAAACGTTCACCAGAGGGTACATATTTCGAGGCTTCCATAATTCGTTCATTCGTGACTGACTCAACGATCTCCGCACAAGGAGCTGTCTCCGCCTCATCCGCGCCGTCCCGCTGTACTTCCTGGCTAGGGCCATGGGGGGTTGGGGTGAAATAGAAACAGCGACTGAACAAATCATGTTGTCCATGTTGTGGGCAGCTAGGTAAGTTGGTTGAACTAATTGAGCAAACAATATTGGGTTAGTGCATGTTAATGCATGTCAATGTACGTATGTATATTATGTAATGTAGAGAGAGCTGGACGGCCTATAGTCCAATTATGTCCAATTTATAATTCGGTGGCCCCTTCTTGTGACTCTAGTCATTTGTGTATGCACCTGGTGGGTAGAGACGGCATCACCTAGCTAGAATCCACACAAACACCCATATGTAACGACGATACAATCCCCAAAAACGGAAGGGATAGTCAAACATCATGCCAGTGCCAAGTTTGGGGGAACTCGGACAAAACCAATGCACAAAGGATGAAACCTAAGCCTAAGTGAGCACATGATTGGCAAAGGCCATGCCCATCCATGATCCACTTGTACCCTCTAGTAACTTGTAATTTTTCAAATGTTGCAATATAAACTCACCCATCTGCTGATTCCTGGGTGTCGTCGCACGAAAAAAACATCACCAGCTGAGCCACAACTCGACCCAAACCGCCAAGACTCCCAGAGATCAACCGATCACTGCTGGTTGACAGGTCCAGCACGGCATTGGCGTCTGGAAACCACAAAGGCACTCGATAGATATTCCTCAGGTGAGCCGAAATTCCAATGAAGGGCCACTAGTATCACCAGGCAACCTTTAGCACCCTGACTCCAAAAATGCTCAGTTGCCCTGCAACACGCTATGATTGGGCTGCAGCACTCTCAAGATTGATGTGGACCCACATTTGAAGACACATGTTGGTCATTTTTGGCAGCCAGATTTGGGAACACCACGTTCTGGATGTTCTTGACCCAGACCCCTAAGCATATGGTGGTGACTTCTTAAGTTTCACGTTGTATTCTGATTTGTCTCCAATCAATGAACTGTCTTGGTATACTGTATTCCTGTTGTGTCCATGAAAAATTCCATTGTTCTATTCGCTGGTTTCGCTGGTTTCACTGTTCTATCTCACCATAAAATGTCCAAAAAATCTTCACTTGTGATGGGGGCGTCCCATCCACTTGGACCTCTTGTTGAAGCTATGCATATCACTCTTTCTCATGTGTTACCCTCTGGTAAACATACAAAAAACTTTGGAAAATCACCATTATTAATGGGAAAATCCACTATAAATGGCAATTTACCAAAAGGTATCCACATCTTACATCTTCCTTGGTATGAATCCTCATGCGTTGTTTGTCGCTCCCTATCAACTTCCAATCGTGGTACAAGGTCGTGCCCCGCCATTTCTGTTTGTTGGTTTTATTATCCCCCATCTAACTAGTTCGATATATCATGACATATCATACCATAACAACTTATCTATCCCAAGAAACATCTCAATCCGCATTATATATTGGTTGGTTAAAGATGTTACCCTAGGGTAAACAAACTACCATAGATGTGGAAATCACCCCTGGTTCCCCGGAAAATGATCTACAAATCGTGGGATTTTCCACTTCTCCGTCTCCAAGTCTCCCAGGTACCGCCTTGGAGCTGGCGACGACATGTGGCACCCGCAAGTTCTGCAGAAGGCTGGACAACAACTTTTCGGCGTCCTTGCGACAAACGCGACACGTTGCCGAGTCGGAGGTTTTTTGGGAGTAACCTACGGAGATTTCGTTGGATACTTCGATGGGTTTTGAATGACCAGATATTGGTGACTTAATGGAATATTTATGGTTCATGGGATATTCATGGGCTATTCATGGGATATAACCGGAAGCTATGTTAATACATATATTGTAAAATTGTGATGGGATTTTGATCCAGTGTAATGGGATAATATGGGATGTGTAACCAATGAGATGGTGGTGACATATCGTCAAATACGTTTTAATGTAGAATCAACAAAACATGTGATGCCTAACCCACGAAACCGTTAGTTTGGGGATGTTTGATGTTATTCCAATCCAATGCGTTTTCGTCGGTAATGTTTAACCAAGGATTTTTGATGTTTAATCAGCACTAAGAAGGTTCCGTAAGGAGGAGAAGCTACTTTCTAGACAGTGGAGGGATTGCCAAACAAAATGTGTTCTTATCCAACCTCCATCATCCAACGAGCATGCTTATTCTCGAGCGTAGATTTATGTAGCAATTGATGGTGTAGGAATATTGATAGAGCACATTGGGATAATCATGAACCCATAGGCCCATAGGCTGCTCAAAATTTGTGATTCAACAAATCTGCTCCAAACACCCCGACTTGACTGGGAAGTTCGCCCAAAAACCTCCCCAAAATGGAGAATCGAAAGATATTGGCAAGGGTCAACACTTAAGAACCTGGGGCCCAAAGATTTTGGTCGTTTTTGACATGAACCCTTTTTTTTGGGGGGTGGTACCTCACTTTTGATCCACACCCATACAACCCAATCAGTACCGAATCCATTTACGGATTGATCATCCAGTAGGAGCAGGAAATCCCGACCTTCACGGGTCAGCTGGCGCTTAGGATATCATAGATGATGGATGATGGGAGAGTAATTCCTTCCCCCGATTTCCAAACGTCCCCAAAGACTATAAGACTATGGTCCATTCTCAATTCTGTTGATTTTTGATGTTGTCAATTGCTTTTTTTTTCAGTTGTGGCAAGTGAACAGCAATAGGAGGTCAGAGTACACGAAACTGATCAACTTCTTGTTCTTTTTTATGCGGGCCCTCCTTTTGAAATCGAAGAAACTAGTTTTCTTTATTAAGGTTTTGATGTGATTACTAGGGGAAAGCTTCGAAGTATTTCGAAATCCAATTTTTGGCAATACTTAAATCTTGGAAATATTTTAACAAGGATTTTGATCGATTTTGAAATTGAACATTTTGGATTTTTTGTTTTAAGGTTTTGATTTGATCATTGGTGGGAAGCTTCTGACCCTGGTACTGAATACCACCAAATAATAAAACGATCCCAAGTTTATTGCTAGGGGAGGGAGGAAAGCATTACAAACCATTTCGCTACGATGCCAACATTATATGATAAAATGTGGTGGACTTGTTTCCAGTATATGCAAGGTCAAGAAAAATGTTGGTTTCTCATGGTTTCTCAGTATGGAACTGATATGGTAGAAAGTCAGAACATCCAAATTGACAAATGGCCCGAAATAATTGTCGATCAAAGCTGATCGGTGTGCCTTTTGCCTTTTGCCAATACCGACTATATACAGACCTGCCAAACAAATCAATCAATGTCAATGCTCAAGAACATCTGTCCACCGGAAACACTGCGCAGAGCGCAGTGTGAAGTCAAACAGTCCAAGCTTTGGCTGAATGCCGAGCCGTAGTGCAAGCTTCGCAGACCGCTTGGAAAAGTCACTCGGTCCAACCTTTGGTTCAATCCAACCCCTAAGGTCAAGCTTCGCAGACTGTTTGGAAAAGACACCTGGTCCAAAGTTTGGTTGAAGTGACGCCTAAAGGTCAAGCTCTTGGAAAAGTCACTCCGTCCAAGCTCTGGTTAAAGTCATCCCCAAATGTCAAGCTTTGCAGACTGCTTGGAAAAGACACTTGGTCCACACTTTGGTTGAATACCGAGCCTAAGCGCAAGCTTCGGAGGCCGCTTTGAAAAGTCACTCGGTCCAACCAAGCCTTGGTTGAAGTCAGCCCCTAAAGTCAAGCTTTGCAGACTGGTTGGAAACGTCACTTGGTCCAACCTTTGGTTGAATCCAAATCCTAAGGTCAAGCTTCGCAGACTGTTTGGAAAAGACACTCAAGTCCAAAGTTTGGTTGAAGTGACGCCTAAAGGTCAAGCTCTCAAGACAGCTTGGAAAAGTCACTCCGTCCAAGCTCTGGTTGAAGTCATCCCCAAATGTCAAGCTTTGTAGACTGTTTGGAAAAGTCACTTGGTCCAAACTATGGCTGAAGTCATCCGGAAGGGTCAAGCTGCGCAGGCTGCTTGGAAAAGTCACTCGGTCCAAGCTTTCGTTCAAGCCACTGTGGAAGGTCACCGTGCTTCACCGCTGCTCCTCCACCAAACATTGCAAGAACAGGCCATTGCAGAGGAGGCTGCGACATTGTCCTGCACTTTTGTTCCAACCAATTTGTGTGCTGCGTGGAGCTATGTCCAAGGATTCCCAGTGTCCGAGGAAGAGATTGCACTAGAAGGAGTGACGCAGATTGAAGGCAACATGTCCATTGAAGGTTTGTACCGTCTCCCGAGCAGCCTTCAAATTTTGGTGGAGCACTTTTTTTTTTTTCCTCTCTGTCAGGGAAGCTGCCGCAGTGGTTTTGGAGCAGCTTCCATCAAAGAGGGGAAAGAAACTTGTGCTTCACCACCATGGTTGAGATCCGCCAGCTGGTAGCCCATAGCCACAGCCACAGGTAGCCTCTTTGGGCTTGGGAATTGCCAGCACAACCTCCAGGAGCCACAGAGCTGCCTGGCCAGCAACCGGAACCTTTTTTGAAGCGGGGTTGAATCAACGCATTGATCATAGAACATGGCATAACATCTTCAAGATGGATCCGGCACCTTTTGTTTACCACATCTTGAAGCTGTTTCTGTTTGTTGTGCTGCTGAAACCTTCTTTTTGTCCAACCGCTCAACTGTTTGTTTTGTTCCCATCATATCCCCAACTGTATATCCCAATTACATAATGGCTATATCCCCTTATGATAGTATGTAATATTCAAATACCCATCAGATCATATAGGAAAACAATATACATAACATTATCTGCATTATCTGGTACATTATCTGATACCTATTGGTTAATATCCCATAGGAACTATCTTCCAAGTTGGATCCTCCCCGCCACGCATCCGTCTGGCTCGGCATCGTCGTTCCCGCCGCCCGCGCCGTGCGCGGTACCAAGGGCCCGGCGCCCAGCACTGCATCGGACCAGGCACCGGAGAGGCCCAGGTGCTGCTGACCTGGAAGATGTCGAGAAGCCACCATTGGTATAGATCATTTTCCGAATTCATGGGTTAAAAATGGTTAAAACATGTTGAAACCACATCTTTTTGTATATATTTAGGGTATTCCTTGACAGCAAATAACATTGACGTATCTAAGACACAGCGAATATGAGTATGTTACAGTAATCAGTGAAAATCACCATTTTCCCTGTTCCCTGGTTAAACACCCGATTTGACATGCGTGTTCAAGCATTCGTTGGTTTCATCTACGAAACATCATCATTTGCTGCTGTGTATATATCCGCATGTATATATATATATATAACATTGTATCTATGCAAATGATTATAAATATGGGCTTAAAAAAAGGTAGAACAAGTCAAAGTTAAGGGGTGAAAAACCATGAAAAACCCGAGTCTTTTTGGGGGCCCATGGAGTTGGCCAACTTGTTAGTCACTATATCCCTAAGTTTGGATGATCTGGAACTACTTTTTTGATTTGTTTTTTGATGTTTGGTGGGTATCCATATTTATTATAGCAACCGAGAATCCAATTGTTGATATTGCTAATGAACAACAATTATGTCTAATGAATTAGGATTCGAAACCACATTTATGGCAGAAGATTGAGATATGAAACGACTCTTCATCCAGCTTTGCCAAGACAATAGCCTCTTCAACCGGGATATTGAACCGTACTGGCAGTATACGGTGGGTCTGGAATGGATGAAGGCTGGTGACTTTTGACCAAAACATCGGGCAACATCAGCATGAAACAGTGGGAACCTCTAATCTAACCAATAGACTAATAGACTAATAGACTAGTAGTCCTTCAGCTTATTGTTGGGGAAATCCACGAACTGAAAATTCCATTCATAAAATGGAACCATGTTCTTTAAATCAACTGGGGGTGTAACATCCGCAGCTCGACCAGGCCATTTGGGATCCAAAATATCAGCAACAAGCTCCAGTAGACACCAGGATAGAAGCGTGGACAGTAGGAAGACCACATTGAATGATGGGACTAAGAAAAGATCACCAAAGTGCGCTGGGGCAAAAGAAGAAAAGGGGAGAACAGGGGCCCCCAGTACTGAGAAATAAACACCAGGAGGCGTAAGGATATCAATGGTGCGACTACCAAAACCGCTTCAATCAAGTACATGACTAGCAGAATGGCGATCTGAAAAAAAATGCGGAGGATGGTCAGTCAAACCTTTGTAGATCTCCCCATTGTTGCCAACAGGCTGCTGTGCCAAGCCAGTTGTTGCAAAGGTCGCAAATCGCAGGGAGACCTAAGAGTCACAACAGAAGCACTGCTGGAGCAATTCAAAATTGGTGAACATTCAAGTGACCTTGAACCCACCCAAGAAAGGTGAACCTTCAAGTACATCCAGTGTTTTACTGATTCAAAATCCATTTTGCGTTCTCTAAATATCTGGGGCACCCCCTGCACAATGCGCCATGATGCACTCCCTGTCAAGGAATCCAGGGTTTACCAACACTTAACCTCCATGCTGCTGCCAGACAAGTGTGAAAAACTCGTGTCTGTTGGTGTCCTTAGAGCCAGGCCAATCCTTCCTGACGACGACAACCCCCGCCACACAGGCAAGCTATCCCTCATTGGTTTGGTTGTGTAGGGAAAAACCACAGGAATCCCATAATTTTCAACCCCCCAAAAAAGGCAACACCATGCAAAACCTATACACAAAGCCCACTGAAGAAACAGTGCCTGCCAATACCTTTAGCCATCCAGCTTTCATCCATTTCCACCCCACTGCAGCCCAGGGACATCTGCTGCATCAGCACTTCCCCCGGCAGATCCTTCACTTTTTCGAGCGGCCGCTGCGGGTCCCCGTCGAGGGCCAAGGAGGCCCATGACAGGCGCAGCCAACTCAGCCCGTCGGTGCTCTGGGTGTCCTCTGGGTCCTGGGGGAAGGGAAGGGATGCTGGATTTATGATGGATGTTTGGTGGATTTTAATGATTTTGGGTGGATTTTGGGTGGATTTTAATGATTTTGGGTGGATCTTTGGTGGATTTGAAAGTTTACGGTGGAACTATTTTAACAAGAAACGATGCAGAACTGTTCAAGGAGTTCAAGTAAACATGGGGGTTCAAAATGGTTCAAGCCGCAAGTTGTGCAATTGATATTAGACCCAATGTTTTCACTCAGAAATAGTTGGGTGATTGGAGAAGAATAGAATCAGATTCGAGAATTGGAGAACTTGATTGGAGAACACTGAACAAATTAAATGGGAGCAGCATAAGAACACATGCTCATGGAACCATGCAAAATCATGCAATTATTCAAGGTTACCAAGAATCATGTGGCATCCGTGGGAAAAAAAAAAACAAAAACAAAAACTTTGAATGTGTGCGCATATATTTTGAAATATTTTGACAACCTGGGATATAACCAATCACTGCGAATATATAAGCAATGACTGATAGATACAGATACAGGGAATCGGTCAAGTCACAGTGTGCTTTACACTACTTATAAAACAGTTCAACACATAATCTGTTGGGTGGTTCAACTAAGAGACGGATTGAGAGTCAAATTAGTTTTCTACTATTGAGAGTCAAGTGTGGAAACACACATGAAAAACAGAATAACACACATTTTTCTCAGCAAGTTTTACCCCATCCATCCACAAAGAACTTCTTAAAGTAATTCATGTTTGACTGAAGAGGCCTGTCTTTTTTGGATTGGCTGAACAGTCCGCTACGTAATTGACACTTCCTCATGATGCCTCATTCATGTATGATTCACCTATAGTATACCTGGCTGAGTAAAAATAATTCACTAAGCTGAAAATGGCTGTTATCATACAGCCACTTGGGGATAATCCCTGAATTGAAAAACCATCATTCCAGTGGCACAGCGAGGTCATTAGATATAATTATTCAAACATGTATATACCGTATATGCTGTGTATATATATATATATATGGATAAATTATCCCTGTTGTATCCCCATTGTATCCCCATTCTGTCCCCACTTTGTTGGTTCTTGAACATGAAACTGTTTGGGTTGCATGAAGACGAGCTTCTGATGCTCTTTCGGCGACCTGCTTACCCAGAAGGCTCGCTGCTTCCTTCTGATGGACACCTAAGTGGCATGGGGCACCCAAACGCTAGCCCAGTTGGTTTATAGTTGGATTAAGTATGGTTTGCATTGTATAGATCTGTCATGATATGTCATGATATGTCTACAGTTGGGGTTGTAAACCAACTTGTATCTGGGGAGGACCCAACATTGCGGACATGTTGGACTACCAAACCCACAGAGAAACCTCTGGTGGTTTGATACCTCTTCATGGTAGATTCGTCCGCCGGAAGACTTGTCTATGGCTCAATCATGCTCATTCTATACATTCACTAATATACCGTGATTGCTTTGGAAACCTTCATGCTAGGTTGCCTTACCCGGGTATTGATCAATCTATCGAAATGATCCATTGTCAAGTGGATGATCCCCCTGAAGTTGGCTGACCAGCTGCTATTAATGGATCAAATTACCATCACTCACAACCCAGGACAAAAAAAAAGACCTTTGGGGGAACATTTTGTACAAACCATAGTTGCTATAAGCACAAAGAAACCATAACTAGTATATATATATATATAAACCATAACTACTATAAACAAATAGAAACCATATCAAACTCAGCATTTAGCAATACTGAACCAAGACAAGCGGGGGACACTTACCCATTTTGACATGGCCAGTCTTTGACGCCCTGCATTCTTTTTAGAAGCTGCTTAGCATATTATGTAACTGGCTAATCTAATTTCAAGGCCCCTAGCAAATATCGCACTATGATCCATTATCCAATGGTTAAATCGCCATGTTTTATATTACGATATATTATCCCCACTAAAACCCAAATGTAACGCCGATTCCAATGCAGAACAGGAAGTCTTACACCGAACTTAGGAGATGTGTGCCCGTCTTTTCCCGTACATCGGATTGCTTCAGAACCCCCCACAAAAATAATCCCGTGTTCGAATCCCCAAGCAGTGGATTATTGGGAAACAAATTTCAATCATTATCTTCAGCGACTCCAGGAACATCACTATTAATCACTATTAAGCACTGCTACCCTCTGGTAAACTAACATGGCTACTGAAAATGGCCATATCTATATATAGTTGATTTACCCACTAAAAATGGTAATTTTCAATACATAGTTATGTTAGTTTACCAGAGGGCAACCCACTATTACCAACCACAACAAAAACCCCCATCATCCACTCAGCCAATCCAGGATCCCCGCCAAGCCTGGCCAAGCCACCCAGCTCTGCACAGGCCCAGCAGACCTTGGCACTTTGCGCCAGCGGCAGCGGCTCCTGACTCAGCCCTTGCAGCAGGTTCTGCAGCTCGCGGCTGTCCTGAGCACAGCTCGCTGCTGGAGAGCCAGCGGGGGAAAGGTATCGAACTGGACCGATGTTGGATATCAAATTGGAATCTAACATCATCTAAGCATATCTAAGCCACAACTCAATGAATATATGTGAGTTGGTTTAAGGTTCAGCAACTATAGATATATCTACAATAAGCCAAAGTAAACCTAATCTATTTATCTATAAATCAACTTACCTATCAATTTTGGGTCATAAATTCTAGGATAATTGATCATCAAATCAATTATGCAGAGTAATTACAATGAATCATGTCCCTGTCAGCAAAAAGAAATAAGGAAACGACACTTATAAACATGAGGAGTTAGCCCTGGATGTAAAGTGACAAACATAAGGCTTGTCTTGGTCTCCAAGAGGGGAAAGAAAACACCTTTGGAAACCGGATTCATTGTAGTTTAAATGTAATTTATATACACAATTGGACAATTTAGCCAACAAAACATAGAGCCCAGATTGAACCAGTACGGCCTAGTGATCAAACCGATATCCAAGATGCATAGCAAATAAAAGAGGGCACTGTGCCTCCAGCATTTTTCATTTCATGGTCTCTACTTTAGATTCTGAACTCTGAAACCCGGCACACAAAGCTGTTTAATGATGTTTAATGAACCTGCAACGCAACCAACACACAAACCTGTTCAATGGACCTGCAATGCAACCTTGAGTTGATGATACATGATAGTCTTGAAAGCCCCGTTTGAAGGAAACAATTCACTTCCTAAATCTCCATGTTGGTTCTTTGCAACGGAACTATGTTTGGCAAGTTTCATCTCTTTTCAACCTGCTCTATCTGGCTTTGTCTGGAAATGGGAGACTCCGAATTCCAACGGAGACCATCTATCATCATCACCTTCCATCATGTTTCTGTTTGTATGTTGTTCCATGTTCTTCCCTTGAAAGCATGTTTCAATGTTTTTTCCATGTGTTTTCCACTCTTGAAATGGCAATTGTTTCCTGATTCTTCCCATATTTTTGTTGCGTCCCATCTTTCAAGGTCCCCCTCCTCCGCTCCCAGCCCCGTTCTCCCCCGGCGCCACTATGGCCAGCATCAACGCCCAGTTGTGCACAGGAAAAGACCACCTCCACCGCGGAGTCGCGATCTTCGTCCGACCGGAGCTCCTGGGGGAATCATGGCATTGGTCGAGGGAAGGACGGATATATTGGAATAACTCAATAACATAGATGAATTACCCTCTGGTAAACTAACATAGCTATGGAAAATCACCATTTTTAATGGGACAATCAACTATAGATGGATATATTGGAATGACGTGGGGGCTTCCTGAAATACGGGAAGCCAACCTCCAAATCCTCCATGTCTGTGTGGGATTTTCAATGAAATAAACCATCCAGCTATTGGATGCTATTGGGGTGCCCCCAGTTATGGAAACCTCCACATAGATGGATTCATCATGATTAATCAATGAAGTGGGATTTAATGGGGAAACAAAACTCAATAACCTAGAACCATTGATTTAACAATTGATACTGAATGGAACATTTAATGCGGTGCATGGATTAATCAACTAATTGGGATTCAATAATGATATGTACAGCATGCACAACATGAATTGGCGTTACAAGGGTCACTTATTCTTAGGATTTCATGGGGAGACTTCATGGGATGTATAACCAGTGTAGCAATGGGAACGGCAATTAAGATATTCGGTGTTGCTATTATGTTGGAAGGCCGTACAACTTGCAGGATGTAGACATTGAAGAGAGCATGAAAGGGGAACCATGAAATGTTGTTTTTTTTCTTGGCCAATTATGAAAACAACATACTGAGTCATACTATAAGTATGCTGGTAATCATAATAGTTGTATTTATGTAAAACGTGGTGGACACATACCATTGTTGCTGCGTACCCCCAAACCAACTAGTGTTGCTACCAACGATGACCAGTTTGAAATGATTTTGAGTCCCCGTTTTGAGAAATCCCTATTTGCCAGGAACATAGAAAATAAATGACAATAATCTGCACAGAAATCAAAGAAGAGATCTCCCAGTGGCCATGATGGCCAAAGAATACCATCTGCTCATTCTTTTAACAAACCTTGGGAATACTGTGTGGGTTTTCGATTTCACCATCATCCCTGTATGGTACATCTGCCAGGTTTGTAAGCGTTAAAAACACCATGGATGGTATGGACATGATATGGTGGATCACAATTCTGATGCACATCTAGTTCACGTCCCAAAAATGAACCAAACAGCTGCCACCCAGAAAATGGGGGACACGCAAGAACTGCTCAACAATTTCTGGCTCCCGATCACTTCTCCATCAAATCAAAAGCAGTAGGCCTTAAAGACCTTGAAAACATTGGATGACCAATGACCAATGCAGTTTTCACTGTTTGCATAAAACAACAGAGCACAATTTTTCCAAAAAGACCCGCTGAAAATCTGCACTTAGAGATTTGTTGCCGGTGTTAGTGTTTCACCGCTGATGTCATCCACATTCATCCACGCCAGCCAGCAATGACATCTCATGTGTCCTATATATATATACATGTATCATTATGTATCATTATGTATCATTATGTATCATTATATATATCATTATATATCATTATATATCATTATATATCATTATATATAATGATATATATCATTATATATCATTATATATCATTGTGTATCATTATATATCATTATATATCATTATGTATCATTATATATCATTATATATCATTATATATCATTATATATCTATTGAAGGTGTTAACATATCTCAATCTGCCAGTCAAAAATCACAATTTTCCATTTGTAATCCCTTCCCCCTATTACTAAACGTACCCCAAATACTAAAAACTAGGGTCCATCTCCAATTTTGGAAAATTTGTGGTTGGCCAATTTGACTTTTAANTTTAATTGATTTTGAAATCGGGAAAAATAGTTTTTAATATTAAGGTCTGGCGCTTACTATTAGGGATCCGCTTCGAAATCCAATTTTTTGCAACGTATTGCGTTTTAAATTGAGATTTAATTGATTTTGAAATCGAGAAAAATAGTTTTTAATATTAAGGTCTAGCGCTTACTATTAGGGACCCGCTTCGAAATCCAATTTTTTGCAACGTATTAATTGCGTTTTAAATTGAGATTTAATTGATTTTGAAATCGAGAAAAATANTAATATTAAGGTCTGGCGCTTACTATTAGGGTCCCCCTAATAATAAATACCCCCCTAATAATAAAAACTACCCGGGGTGTTTACTATTGGGGGGGGGGGCGTTTAGTATTAGGGGGAAGGGATTAACAGGAAACCAAAACACCAAGTTCATAAGTTCATCTACTTCCAACGAATGGAATTCGATCATCAACTGACGGCTTCAAACCTCATCATCAATTGTTGAAGCATGAATCATTGGTTTCAATGCCAAATCCCCGTCATTCTAGGTGGTGATCTTCCCCATGTTTTGCCGCTTGAATCCCCACAACTTAGACTGGAATTCAGCCAATATATAATTTCCGTGGATTTTTTTCCAAATTCCGATCAAAAAACTAAGAATCATCCAATCTCACCACCATATTTTGCTGCTTAAAAATCACTCTTGCAAAATGATAATTTCATGTGCATCGTTGCTTGAATTACTTGAACCCCCAATCTTTGGACGATGGAAACTCAGGACTATTCCACTATATCCAAATCAAACCCTTTGAGAACAAAGCCATATATGTTTGGGACTATATCCCATGAAATCTCCCGCAAATCCACAAAACATCTCATAAAAGAAGGCCTCACCGGGAAAACTAAGGTTGACCCAAGGTTCTCAATAAGACCATGTCTCATAAATCCCATATTTGCCATAGCTTCTCAGAAAGTCTGTGATCTTCAAATCATTTCAGATCCCATAAACTCTACTACCCTCTGGTAAACTAACATACCCTCCGGTAATCAAACGTGGCAATTGGAAATCCCCTATAAATGGTGGTTTTGATGGGAAAATCCCCTATAAATGGTGGATTTTCAATTGCCATGTTTGATTACCAGAGGGTAACTATTGAAAGAACATCCCATTGTTCACAGGTAACCCAACTATAAATCCCACCAATTCCACCGGTCCCATGGGTTCCCACCCCGAAAAGGCGCCGGGAAATTCGCGCCGCTCCTGGCAGATCTTTCCGAGTGCTCGGTGGAACTTCTCGTCCGCCAGCAGCTCACTGCGCGCCTTGGACCAGAGCTCCGGCTCTGTCGTAAGGGCGCTCAACCTGCAGCTTATGGAGGGGGTCTGACACAGAAAAAGGTGGGAACATGTCGGGAAAATCCATGGAAAATTATATGACAAGAAGATTGCACTGTCATGATAACATTCTTCGAATGATGTAGATCATTTCCTAAAATGGCAAATTCACACAGATTTCTTATCCTCCTCCTTCTCCTCCCGGTTTGATTTAACGGTTCACCAGTCAGTTTACACTGGGGGCCAAGAAACATTGTACGTGCGTTCATTCACAGCCAGTAAAATCCATGAGCCTCTTTATGTGTCCCATAACAATATGCCCAAGAATCACCATAAACTCCATGTTCTCACCGATTTTAGCTGTATTGTGGAATATATCCCATTATATCCCACTACAGTCCCATTGAAATCCAATCTTTTGCTACTTCACCCATTAAAGATCCTATACATTGTGTATTATATGATATCCCCATGAAAGGGTTCATTGATGTTGGCTTTCTCCCATCAACCAAACATATCAACATGGTTTCAATCATCTTTGATCCAAAATCTATGATAGTGACCTCAAAAAGTTGGACACTTAAATAATCACTATTCCAGTAGGATGCTCTTTTTCGATCTTTTTGTGCGGTTCCTATGAACATTTCCTAGCAAAATATCCATCAAATGTCCATCAAATATGTTAAATAAACATGTATATCCATTAAATTCTATTAAAGATCTACGAACTATCTATGTAGACATATCCTATTATAATCCACTATATATCATTATATATATATATGTATACCCATGTTTGTTGCTTAACCACCCACCTCCCACCCTGGGACAACGTTCCAAGGCACAGTCGTTGCCGCGTCTCGGGACCGCTGCTCCGCAGCTGCCGCGGCAGCTGCAGCAGCATGGCGCGCAGCAGGCGCAGGTCCAGCGGACGACCGGTGAGATGACGACTGGAGGGCAGCCACTCCAACAACTCCTTGGAATGTTTTGGGGAGAAAAATCCGCAGGGAAAAACTATAGCCTTTTAACACCAAAGATATTGGTTCCTTGGGTTTTTGCCGGAATTTCTGGGGTTCGTTGGTACAAGTAGCTTCTTGGGATGTAATTAAAAATAACATATGGATGTGATTTGCTTGTTTCTTCTTGATTGGTTGGGAATTCGAAGCAAAACTTGAGGGGGATCGATGTCTATCATTGCTCAAAAACCTGATGATGTAATAAACAGATATTAGATCTAGTTTTTTGTATCCATACAGAGGGATAGATATTGTTTTGGGGAATCAATAGATTGGTTCATGGGAAGATCAAAATCGGTTGAAAAATCGAAGGGAAACCCTGGTTGTTGACCCCATATACTAACACCTTTCCCTGGAATTTGGTGTTTTTGTTGATTTTTGCTAGCAATCTATCATCATATAAACGCATATGATATAATGTTCATCATAATTAGATACACGTATGATATGTTTATACCATTCTATACCTACCCCTTTTTGCTTACAGTACTGGTAGGTACACAACCTAGTTGAGTTTTGACCACGGTAGCTATTACTGTTTGGTCCACACCTTGCCGATTTACAAACAACCGAGGCATGGAATCGAATAAGTTCAAAGTTCAGACCCCCTCATCCCACCAGCTCCTCATCTTAACATCTCTGAGGACAATTGAAAGTATTGATCCATCAGTGGTTGCTTTTTTGATACATGATGATACATGGCACTTGCATCCAAACTTGGGGGTTGGGATGATAAGCCGCACTGACTCCCCCATCTTTTCAGTGGACGTCTCAGCCACGCAACCAGACCCCAGATCTGACCGTGGAAGTTCCGGCAGCAAGGGATTTGGGAATCACCCTGCATCAATTCTTGAGTGGGGCCAACAGAACCACGTTGTCACTTTTCTAATCAACAATCTGATGGGATACTTGCCACTATTCGATGGGAAACCATCGGATGAATCTGAGCCAAAAGTCCACGCCCAACTCTCCTGGGCACAACCATCCGAGCCCCTTGGTGCCTTTCCTGAGCCACAGAACAGCACACGGGATGACGTAGAAGGTCGCACCACTGTCATTTATCCGCAAGTGGAACTATATGGACACCTTGATCTTATTCTGTTGTAAGCATCCTCAACTCTCTAATCAAACAAATATCAAATAACATTCATTCAATACATTTAACGGTCAATCCCATGTTTAAGTTGCTGATTTTGAGTGTTTCGAATCATAAAGGAGAACTTCGGATAGCCTGCCGTTTTGAATCTGGAATCTGGCGCAGGAGATCCGAGCTCGGAAATTTTGGAGAGGTCGGGGATCCCTTTGAACAGCAAAGATGATCCATCAAAAAAAACATGACCCATTTTAATCCACATTTTTTTTGGACAAACTCTGAATGCGTAGATTGCCATATTGTATGTAAAAGCACACACACGCTCGGAAGTGGAAATGTCCTACGGTCAACCTGAAATATCATCTGCCAAAGATAGCCATTTACATCATTTACTTCCTTCATTCATTTCAGACAGTGATTGCTTTCAAAAGTGCAAAACATCCGATGCTTCTAGGGATGTACAATACCAAGCCTACTGTGATTATCTCCGGAATCACATATCCACCATTCCAATCACCAAAACCCAACTCTCAAAAAACGTCCTCCTGACTTGGTCAGGCACAGGTCTGAACTTCATTTGGATCATAGACCATCGGGCAATCATCGGCCGGGGCTCTCCAAGCGACTGCGAAGGTGCTTCATCAGGTCTCCTGATGATCCCATCTGAAATCACCATCAAATCCACCGCAAAAGGTTGGTCTCCCATGATATTCCCCATATTTTTCTTCATGAAACCCACCATTTTACGGGTGTGTAGAAAAAATGGAGGTGCCACCCCCCAAAAAACATGGTTGATCGATGTTTATCGCATTTCTTGTCCATCAAAAAGGTCTTTCTGGAATGCTTTTTGGACGAGCCTATGGGGAATACAAAATCAACAAATCCAATGCTAATCCAGGATTTCTAAAGGGGTTGGCGATTTGGTGATCGTAAGAGTAAGGGATTGTATGGGACTGTAAAATTTAGTTGGGGAATGTTGGGGATGGGGATCAAACCCTCAACACAGAAGAGATGTGGATCTACCAGATCTTACAGTCTGGCAGTCCAGCATAGCAAGGTCAAAAACACATAAAATATGTTCAACTGGAGAACCATCTACAAACTGGGGAGTGTCACTTGCCATGTTTGACTGCCAAAGCACGCACTCAATCTCCGACCCTTTTCAATCGTGTGGAACATCAAGTTGACTAGAACCCATTCAGAATCAACTAGTGAACTTTGAACTTTCATGATTTGGTCTGATGTTGTTGAAACTTGGAACTAAGCTGGTGTTGCAACCAGGAAATCAAAAGTCCATTCTACTCCAAAGAATTCTATGTGGAATTGAACATAGTCGGTAACACAAAGTACCCTCTGGTAAACTAACATAACTATGGAAAATCACCATTTTGAATGGGAAAATCAACTACAATAGCTATGTTAGTTTACCAGAGGGTAGTTCCTTTGTCCATGAAGCAAATTTATGACACAATCTCCAAATCCAAACGACATCTTCGCGCAAAAGGAGCACAACTCTTTCGTTATCCCATTGGCATCATCACCAATAACCATCAACCATGGCCGGACAATTTAGATACCAACAGCAACCAAAAAGTGGGTTTTCCGTCTAGCTTAGTATGTTTCTCCATTTACAATATAGTTGGTTATAGAATATTATAGATTAATGAATCAAGATTGCTGTACATATCATTCAATAAGCCATCCATTCCAACTAACATCATATATGTTTGCATTTAGCACAACCGCTACTCTTCACCCGAGGTCTCCTTAGAGCCTTAGATCACCCCCTTCGAACCAAGCAGCGTGGCAGCTCTTCAGATCGTAAGTCTGGCGGTACACGGGGCCAGAGCTGCAGCAGCGCCAACAATTCTTCGGCAAGGTACTTTGCCTCGCTGGGGCGATGCCTTTATCATGGGTTTATTCGCACTTCAGATAGATGACACTGTGGATGGAAGAAATCCTGCACCGGTTGATAGATGGTTTGTTCCATTGTTTAAAGGGGTTCAACCATCCAAGGTGGTGCAGGATTTCGTCCATCCACAGTAGGTGTAGAGATGCTCTATAGTTTTATACATGTTGATGTAGCAGGTATAGATATAGCAAATAGATGCACTGTAGATAGTAGATGATGGGCTGATGGATGTTGATGGTTTCATCGACAGAAGTTGTGTGTTTGGCGCCATACGAAACCATGGGAACTTTTTTCATTGGAACTTGTTTCATATAACATGATATAATTGTTATAGTTATAATATGTTATAATATAACTTTGTATACAAACATGTACAATTTACAAAAATGGCACTAGGAGTTTCACTGGAATTCAAGGTTCTTGCGATAAACAACTGAAATGTGGGGATGGTTTTTACAGCCCTTTTGTCATAATATTGGGATGGTTATGATTGGGTTTACCACATTTCAGGGATTTACTCGGAATCCAAATGGCCACGAAAACATGGGGAAAATGAAGGACATCTAAAATCTAGATTTGGAGGACAAAACTGAATCCAGCATCGATGGTGAGCCGGCCCATAATATCCCATGAGACATCCCAGTTGTATCCAGCTGTAAGATTTCAGGAGAGGTTCCAACAGCTGATAAACTTGTAAACGGTTGTACTAGTTGTCGTAGGTGGCCCATATATCAATATCCCGTTCCCATATACCCCAGCTACAATGTACCTCATTTGTTTTTTGGGGTACAAGCCATTGACCAACAAAATGCCAATTCTACTACTCTCAAAGATCATCCACACAGTCAGGGCATCACAGTAGAACTGTAGAACCAGCAGCAACCAGAGATCCTCACAGCAACTCCAATCGTCTTCGCCACGTCACTTGCTTCTCGGCAACACGTGCCCAAAAGATCTTCAGGAGCTTTCCTGGTTTCAAGCCACATGGACAGACCACACGGAGGATGGTTCGTGGATGATCACATCTTCCCTATCTTTTGCGGATGGAAAAGACACATCTATACTTCAAGCAAGCCAGGAGTTTGGTTGATACGCTTCCTTGATAGAGATGACTCAACTGGTTGGTGGTGTCACTGCCACGAAACATGTTGGCCATTCGGGAAATCATCCCCTCTGTGAATGAACATCAAAAAGCTTGAGACCACCCAAGGTGTAGGGGTCAACACAATAGAATGACATTGTCATTTTATGATAGGGAAAAAGAACGCATACGAACGCACGATGCAAAAGGTGAAGCACCAAGAAACAGTGCATCAACAAAACGAAAAAGACACTACTTGTAGGCAAACTCACCAGTTAAAATTCAAGAGTTTACCTCAAAACAACATCAGGGGACCCTCAATATAGAACTAACATAAACATACATAAACCATATTAGAAACCCATATACAACTACATTGAAAACCCCAAGCCACATCACGCAGTTTCGCAACGATCGCCCAGTTTCGATCGTTCACATTCGCTGCATCCAAGCCGGCCAGCAGCCGCAAGGTGTCCGGTGCGGAAAAGGAACCAGACTTGGACATGGCCTGCGGGGAGTCCAGTTGCCATGTCGAAATCGCTGGATGGGTCTCAAAGATCCATATCTTTTCTAAGAATGGATTAGATATAACACTATCAATCATCCTTAATATCAATGTTAGTTTAACAATAATGATAACAAATGAATATCACTTATGATATCCATGAAGAATGATCAAATATGGCTAAATATCCTTGTAGTCACCCCAAAACAGATGCAGGAAAGGATAGAGAAGCTTCAACTCATCACTACTTATTTGAGATTCGGATTCCAACTTCTATCTGATATGTGGGTTACTATCGGGGGCGTCGATCCATGGATGGATGGGTAAGGGTTTGTGGTTGGGCCATGGTTTTATACTTGGGGCTTGAACAAGAGGCATGGACATGCTGATCATGGTTGAAGCATGTTGAAACTACATGTTTTTCTGTTTAAACGTATATATTATGATATTATTATATGTGGATGCTAGAGAAAAATCTGGATGAATTTGGTAGATGCATTTGGTAGAAGCACTGGATGAAATGACACGGCATGATTAATCGCATTTTTTGCACCTTTGGACACCTGTCTTCATCGCATGCGTATAAAAAAAGACACCCCAGAAGCATCATTCCTAGAAGTTGGTTTAGAAGTGGGCTAGAGATCGGGTTGATAGTAGATTGCTGGAATTATAGGTCAAACTAGGTGCATGGATTATAGGGCATCACCTTGTAGCCCATCTGCCAAGATCAAACCTGGCGAACCCTGGCACCTCTTTGGTCAAAGATTGCCAAAGTTTGGGGCTCTGAAGCTGTCCTTGTCCGAAACCAATGGCCAAACGAGCCAACTGACGTGGGGACAAGGTGGCTGAGAGCTGACCTTGGATCTGGAGCTGGGAGGATCCAATGATTTCCGATTTTCAAAGTACAACATCCAAGTGTTTGCCTAGCCTAACTCCTGCAGTTTCCGTTTAATCGAAGATATGAAAGTATTCCCAATAAAACTTTTACGAACTTCAGTGGAATCCCAAAAATAGACTTGGATTTCTTTTGCTCCAATTGTAAACGAACAGTTCTTGATGTCTGTGGCGGGCCTACTTCCTGGGCAGTCCCCTCATACTACTAGTGAATCTGGTAGGGAGTTTATCACCAGCCATCCCCAAGCAATTAACTAAGCCCAGATACGCCACAAAATTTGCCGCCATGAAGCTTTGATGTATAGAAAGAGAACAACCAACAAGAAATTGGGTGTTCATGAGAGGATGTTTTTTTCAACGCAATTGGTTTCCGAATGCATGCCTGCATGTTCCAAAACATTGAAATGTACACCCCAAATCACCAAGATGATGTAGCAATGTAGCACTGTCGTGCCTTTTCAACCCATCATCTTTCACTTAGCAACACCTCAAAACCTGCGCAGTCAGCATCACCGTGGCTCCCGACTGCTTCGGTTCGCCAGCACCTCCATCAGCGAAGCTTTGGCGAAATGGCTGATGCTGGGAACCAACAAGGCCTTAGCTACGAAGTCCGGGGAACGGAACGTTCAGTCGTTAAGCAGAAAGAAAACACCAATTTATGTTCAACAAAATGTTGAAAATCGGTGTTTTAAAGTGAAACTGTGTTCAATAATTTCAGCTATATGGTGGAAAATGGATGAGCAAATAAATAGCGGTACATATGATAAATGATGGTTCTACCATACCATACCCCAACCTGGTGGATTGTTAACGGGTCGGAAAATTTCAGAAGCACTTCAGTAAGCTGGCTGGCTGCATGGCATGCCATTATAGAGTGCTGTTATCCTAGCACCAACCAGTCTTGCAATCAAAATTGGAGACCCTCAAACACGCACAATTCCTTACTTCTGTGTCCGTAGGCAACTATGTGTGAGTACCCCACTTGATGCATACCCACACCATTTATCTATACATATTGTATATATATATATAATATGTATGTATACCAGCACTAATCCTCTCAGTATTCCAAAGAGCTACAGGCTTTAATCTACAAAAAACTGGAGTATCAGGGATAAATACCAACAGAGACACCAGCTCCCCTGACATCAAGGTGCCATCCAATGGCCATTCAACGTGTTCGGTGACTTCCTCGAGGAGAAAATCAGGCGGAAGTGGGCAAGGGAATTAGCTTGAAGACTATCATGAAACCTTCAAACAAACTGGGGTTGGTTCATGATATTGTACTGGAAACTTAGTGTTTGGGGGTTTCCATTTCTCTACACAAAGTTTCGGAGGTTTCAGGGTGAGAGCGTTACAACACGCCTGGTTAAAAGACACCCTGGTGCCGACTACTGAGTCGAACAAATAAGCCCTGGTGTAGTTGCATTGGCTAAAGTGACGTCAGCATCACCTGGTAACACCAATATGTTCAACCTCCAAAGTAGTTGGTTGTCCAGCTTGTTTCGCACCAGAGTTTGTATGGCCAGTATTCCTGCAATACACCTTTCCATCTTGGCGGAAGTTGTCTGCTCCTTGTGCAGATCTTGGTGTGACATTTCACCAACCACATCATCACAGGCTACAGACTGTTTCAATCACAGAACTTGCGCCATTGATGGTTGCCCTCCGGTAAACTAACATAGCTATTGAACATTGCCATAGAAATAGTGGATGTTCCCATGAAACATGGTGATTTTCCATAGTTAATGTTAGTTTACCAGAGGGGATCTTGTTTGTTACATCTCTGACCATTTGGATTTCTGGAAGATCCATTCATTCATTGACCTCCACAAAGCATCCCAATTGGCGGTTAGTCAATGTTCCCTTCACAGCGTTCGGTGTATTGGCTGTACCACAGCGCTTTCCCGGTAGCATCCTCAGGTCTTGCCTGGGCTTGATCATGGTTGAAGCCACCAGCTAAAGTGTACTTCCCAAACCGCAACAAGAATAGATTATCATTACACCTGTATCATCCTGTATCCTATCAAGTTGGGTACACATCCCATAAAATATCCCTAAAAAGGGTCTCTGGTAATCAAGGGTGGCAATGCAGAATACCTCGGTTATAATGGTTATAGATGATTTTCCCACGAGCACCTCTTTTTCTAGGGTATGCTCAATTGCCATTCTTGATGGCCGCTTCGGGTATCCCCGATACTACTTGGTTGGTGTTACATACATCACATTCTATCCCCATGATATTCCCATTAAATCTCCATGAAGTCCCATGACATCACCATTTCTGTTGCTGAAAAATCACCCAAAATCTCCTCGGCCATCCCATCTGACAGAGGCGCTCGATCAGCGGTGCCAAGCGCATCAAACTCTCCACGTGCTCATCCAGCAAATGCGCTTGGGAAAAACTCACCAGGAACACAGCCGCCTCTGCGCGGCTGGGATCTTTCCTTACAGGGTCATCATCAATCAGGGGATCGTAAGCATCGAAAAGTTGCTTGGTTTCTGGATGGATAAGTAGGGTAATGTGGGTAAAACAATAATAAACCATCCCGCAAAATCACCATAAATAGGTGGTATAAACCATCAAAATATAGGTGGTTTATTATTGTTTTACCCACATTAAATCCACGTTAATCCACTTGTAGCTGGGATGAACTCCTGGGATAATCAAATTGTACAGTAACTGGGGTGAACCAACGGGGATAAGTAGTCCACTGATAAATGGGATGAGCTACGCTACTTACAAAGTGGGATGAGCCACCTACCGTACCAAACTGGGGGGGGTCATCTGATGACCCAAAACCGGGAAATGATGGGGGACTAGAAAAAAAAGTTGGAATCTGATGGAATGTGTATGTAATTCCATCTGTTGAATATTGGGACATACAATGGTGATCATTCTAAGCTTTGGCAGTTGTCACTTTAGCGTTTTCCTCACATATAGCTGTTTAAGGCCGTTCAATCGGAAGCGTCACAGCTTCCCCATGTTTGTTGATTGAACCAAATTCAACCAGTCAGGTGCAATGATTCAACCATCAAGTAACTAACATTTTCAATTGTAGTTAATAAAGGGATTGTACTAATACTATTGTACTACAATAACATACAAGAGCCATATAACTGGACTAACATGGATTGATCATGTTACCATGATTCTATTATAGGGGTTTGTCTGAAAATATGGTACCCCTAAATCCATTGGTCAATACTAATTTGCCCTCTTACATGGCCATTATTGGAGGTATACCTTATGTTCAAACAAACCCAAAAGCATAGCCGTTAAATCCTAGTAAATCCACATGTCTTTCCCGGTGCCTCCTGCGGCAAGACCTCGCCGCGCTGTAGGCGCCCTGTCAGCTGCGGTGGCAGCGCGGCGAAGAAGGCGCGGCCGCTGGGCACGGCGGGGACGCAGCGAGAGAAGCTGAAGGCCAGGGCGGACCTGGGATTTGCAAAAGATCGGTCGATTTCTGAGGGAAAATGACTGGAAATTCATTGGAAAATCATGATGATGATGATGATGATGATGATGATGATGATGATGGTGATGATGATGATGATGATGATGATAAAGATAAAAAACACTGGGAGGTATACTGGGATATCTGGAAAACTGAAAAATCATGGGGAATATCTGGATGATTTGGAAGATTTGGGTACTTTTTATAACAATTCTCAAAACTTGATTATTTGGCCATTTATGTACTATAGATGTTTTCTTCTTGGATAGCTACTTGCTACCCTATAATATCAATCCTCGAACATATGGCTGAAATTATGGGAGAATTAGCAACTTAGAAATTTCATACCAATTTCATTGGATTGATCGACGGGAACACAAATATAGGAAACTATGGCAACCATGGTTTTTACCCTCAAACAGAGGGTTTCTTGCAAATGTATCCTTACACCAATTCTAGGATAATTTTGCGAATCACCCGCCAATGTATATAGCAATATGGTGAGATCATCAAAATATATGTAGAAGAATGGAAAGTAACTTGAATATCTGAAACTACCAGCTCGAACAGTGATCTGGAGTTGCAGACTACCTTAAACATGGGAAACCTAAATATATAGTGATAGTAGTTGTGACTCTCATGAACCACGTTGTTTTCCCCCAAATCTCACGACTTTCGAACCCGCGAGGGAATCCGAGGCCACAGCCGAGGCACAAGTCATTGGAACTACAGTCGTCCAAACGTGTCTGCAGCCTGGATCTTGGGAGGTTCGAAGAGGATTCGTGGTTTCGAACCGTGCAACTTGTTTTTAAAATCATCTTGATACCCTGGGGTGAACATACAAAAACAACATCAAAAAAATGTGGACAACAGCGTTTCCAGGTCGTCCACTGGACCCAACACACGGCTTGGGACACCCGACCAGGCCATCATTTTAGCCATCAACTGCTTGTCCACAAATCCCATCCTCAGTGGCCAAATGTGGCGCCAAGATCATCTCCCTTACCCTCTGGTAAACATACGAAAAACTATGGAAAATCACCATTTCTAATGGGAAAATCAACTATAAATGGCCATTTTCAATAGCGAACTGATAAATTACCAGAGGGTATCTGGTTTGTTGCATCTCTCACCATTTGGATTTCTGGAAGATCCATTCAGATTGACCTCCACAATTTGCATCACAAAATTGCTGCCTTTAGGAAAAACAACACCCCCAAAATCCTGGCGCATCCAACAAGTTGGATGGCAAAATCACATTCCTCTTCCCTTCAGAAATATTGCCAAAATGTGATTGTGAACCCCCGGCCCCAATGCTTCTTATGTATGTTGCATACACACCCCTTTAACGATTCTCTTGCCACAAAATACCCCATGCCATACTTGATGCTTTTTTGCTCGCACTCCCCAAACGGATATGGCTCAAACTCATCACCTGAAGACATGGCTGGTTCAATCACAAAAGCGACTTATTTGGTGGTTCAAGTGGTACATACCCGCAGTGGTGAGTTTTCCATCCCTAGATATCATTGAATATATACTTGAAAACATGTTGTAAAATACAGATTCAGGCCGTTATTTGATATACTTATACTTATATTATATGTATATATATATATATACTACACATCGTGGAGATTAATTCAGGTTGTTCACAGTAGATCTTCAATAGTTTCCAGCAGTTTCGGAAAAAGCATACAGAACATGTCCATCATTTTTTCCATCTGTTTCCACCCTTTTCCCATGATTTTCCAAGCAAATTTTCCCAGCATCTTCCCATGATTTTCCAAGAAAAATCACCATTTTTCCATATTCTTCCATGATTTTCCCATGGATTTTCTCCAGCTCCCCCCGTCCTTTCCCGCCGCGGCACTGTCCAAAGGCGCTGGCTGCGTGGCGCAGCTCCCGGACACCCAGCTGCTTCAGCTCCAGGTGCTTCAGCAAGGCAGCTGCCAGGCTGCTGAAGAGGGGCTCCTGCAGGTTGAACCGCCAGAAATGGTGATGTAATGAAGATTAAATGGTGATTAGTGGGATTTTATTTAGCTAAGTTGGTGTATGATAACTATGAATCATGAAACGTAGTGATGTGATGGTGATTTAGTTGTCAAGTTGATGGGATAACCAACAATAACCAACATTTTCTGAGGTGACATATGGTGAATTGGGGTTGTTAAAGCAGCAGAAATGGTGATGTAATGATGATTCAATGGGACTTCATGAGGATCAAATGGTGATTATCTAGAACATGGTAAATGGTTCGAAAATGGGTTATTATCCATACCTACTGGGTTAATGGATGGAACATAAGCTAATGGCTGGAAAATGGTTGGTTACTATGGTTTGTTACTATGCTTTAGATGATAAATGATAAGCACTGGTGAGTAAAAACGAGTGGTCATCACTTTGTCATATTCATATAGTAGTTCTTGTGGTTAGTTGCTATCGGAAAGTAAGTTTGCGATTGGAAACTGGTTCATAAATCAATGGTTAGTAAGTAAAGACTATGTTTTTTTTTTTTTCTGGTGAGTGACTAGAAAGGGGAAATGGCAAGTTTGTGGTTGGAAAATGATTAGAACATGGTTAGTGACTATGGTTTAGATGATAAGATATGACAAGTATACCATGGATGGAAAATGATTTGTTACTAAGGTTCGTTGCTATGGTTATTCATGACAGTTCATACTTGTTGGAACGTGAATAGATATTCATGGCTTGAATGAAGACATGGATTGAACATGGTTTGAAGATGAGATCTAGAAAGTGATTGATTAGTTATGCATGGTTAGTTAGAACATTGTCGGACAGTAATTAATGTTCATGGCTAAGAATATCATCAATGGATCGACAATAATGATGAATGACCATTGACAATAGTGGCTCGAAAATGCTTATTATGATTCATGGGTAGCTAGCAAGTGATGTTTGTATACGGATATCATCAACCAACTATCATTGCAAATAATTCGTTACTATATTAGAACTATAAAAAAAAGTAAAAAATCAGTTGCATTACATACACAACCATGGAAACTTGTGAAGAAAGTACTTTTCTCGGTCTCAGCAGTCTTCCAGTCAATCTCAAAGTGCAAAATGCCCATGGACTTGATAGGATGCCTAAATCAACATCCGTAATAGCAAACATGATGTCAAGTTCAGATGCACATGGAGGTTTCCTAAAATGGAAGTACCCAAATCATCTAAATTAGACCATTCTAGTATTGAAACCCATAGTTTTGAGGATCCCCCTTTTTAAGAACACGCACATGAACAACTTCAACCCCCAAAAAAACAAGGCCAGTATGTACCGCAAATCGCTGCGCCATCTTCGCCAAGCTGCATCCCGGATCTGGAGCTTTGCCAGAGCATCAGCCAACAGAATGGTGTCCTAAAGGCCGCAATGGGATGCAGTATGGCAAGTTGGTCCAAGTCTTCACATGCCCCATGGCAAATAAGGACCCAAAGTTGTTCAAAAACCACTGTTTTCACTTTTCCCTAGAATAAGGACCACGAAATTTCAGGTTTGAATCGGTATATGAGTCGCACATATTGCAGCCGTATGGCCAAGTGATCAGAAAAAAAATACCCACAGCTGGGCCAAGCCGCCAGGGCGGAGGTCCCACCGGGGCCCAAGGCTTTCTGTCTGCGCTGCAACTCGCGATGCAACCTTGGGATGACTGGCCAGGTGGACAATGACTGGCTGTCGAAGGGGGGGTATATGATTTTTGAAGACCTGAAATTGATGTTGTGAAATCACCGGTAGCTATTCTACTTTGTATTTAATTACATGACTTTTTAGATATAACAGTTCCAAATTCTGCAAACCTACATCAGCACTTTCTTTGTTTTTGCCTTTCTAAAGCCTTCAGTTAATTTCTGGAAGAAAAAACACATCACGTCCTTCAAGTCTGACTTCACACCATTTCACCGGATGTCTTTGTTTGATATTAATGATTTTGCAACCCAAATGTCAGGGGTTTGGTTTCTCATCTGAGCAGTGTTCAAACCTAATTACTATGGTTGGTCAATGGAATCTTAACAAATATCGACTATATGGTGAACAAGGGTTTTGGCAAGTAATGATTTCACATCATAGAGGCGGAACATGTCAACATATGTGAAGGATCCGGTCTGCTCAGAATCCATGCTTTCAGCGTCCAATTGTCGGATCAAGAGTCTCATGGGTATACGCAAACTTGGATGTTCCCTACTTGGTAACAATAGGCAGGAAAGTGAATGGCTTCAATCCCAGTAAGGTCCCCAAGATTGTTCCCCTGATCATTAAATGTCTATCCGTGATTTCTTCATTCAACAACCGTGGTGACGTTACCCACGAGTTGCTGATACCCAACTGTTGCCAACTTTGCTGCCCAGTCACTGTTCCACCAGGTCTTGGAATTCCTGTGGGTTTGATGGGATTCCGGGGTACCAGAGTTTCAGCGGAAAGCCACATGATTTACCCCATGATGATGAGGGGAACGTATCATTCTACACACCAACAATGTCACATTCCATAGGATTGGCAGGACCTGACCTGGCTGTGAATCAAAGATTAAAAGATCCAAATGGGTGCATCACCTCCGGTCATTCAACAGTTTGCTATGGACAATGACACATTTATAGATGGTTTCCCGTCAGGCATGGTGATTTTCCATAGCTATGTTAAATTTCCAGAGGCTAGTAGGGCGATGGGAGTACATCCCTTGATACTTGGTTGTAGCACGCAGCTTCCATTCATTTCATATGTCATGTTCCCATTTTGCTTGTTTAAAACAGTTGAATCCCCATCTGTGTTGCCTGATAGATCTCCATCCATGTTGCATGAAACCACATTTATGTTTAAATCATCACTCAAATCCCATTTCTATATATGCCAAATCCCATTTATATTTGTGAAATCCCTTAGAAATCACTAAAGAAACGGGATTTCTATATGCTAAATCCATCAAAATCCCATTTCTCATTTAATAAGATCCCTTGAAATCCCATCGCTGGCAAAAACCCATCGATTCCCTTGGGATTTTTGTCACCGTTGCTTCCCCAGTGGATCGGTGCCTGCGGTGGAAAGCCAGTACTGGACTCCAAGCGCGCGACGGAGTAGAAGGCAGTGGCTAACTGATGGCCTGACTCGGTGGCACGTGGAAAAGATCTACTTGGTGTTTCCCAATAAGTGGGTTATAACCGTAGTTATAGGTGGATTAATCCTACTTATCCCACTTATATCTGGAATCTGTGATTCTGGGGACAAATAACAGGATTATCATGGGAAACCAACCATTGATGGAAAGGATTGTTGTTGGCAAAGGACCAGTGGATGGTTGATTCTTGCTGAAGTTGACTGGAATCTAAAGAATAAATGATAATGACAGAAGAGAATTCTGTTGGAAAGTCGAACTTGTCACATATAACATGCTTCTATCTTCATAGCACATATGATTATGACCTTTAATCCATTCTCACCATGTGTTTTTGATTGTTTATGTATATATATATAATTATATGGTTAATTCATCTTTATCCCATAGTAACCATATTAACCATAGTAACAAATAGTTATCATCATATGGGATATAACTTACTATGGTTCATATGGAGGTTTCCTAAAATAGGGGTAATCCCCAAATCATTCATTTTCATGGGATTTTCCCTTATAAACCAACCATTTTGGGTACCCCCATTTATGGAAACCCCCATATGGTTAAATATTCCAAGTATCCCCATACTAACGCAGCATCGCCAGGCGCGCCTGACAGATCCGAGACCTCCAGCGCCTTCGTCAAACGCGACAGCCAGGGACCGCCCAAGGTGAGCCGCGCGGCGGCCCAGAGCAGCGAGACCTGCGCCTGGGCCTTGGTTTTTTGTGGAGAAACAGATGGGATGGTGGTGATGGAGATGTAAAATCTGGGCATTAATGACTAATCACCAATTGTTTCAATGATGATTTGATGATGATCATTCTATTGTGATGTGAAAATATGGAGTGGTTTCAGGGAGAATCTTCACCGGAAACCATGGTTTTTTACCATCAAATAGAGAGGTTTCCTGTAAAATGTCCCTTAAACCAATCCAATGAGATGTAAAATATGGGCTAATAATGACTAATAACCAATGGTTTCATGATGATTTGATGATGATCATTCTATTGTGATGATGATTATCATCATGATTATTATTGCTATGATGATGATGATGGTTATCATGATTGTGATTGTTATGATCTATATCTTATCCATGATCCTACAGCAACAAATATATAGTATGTCTAATATTGAGATGCTGAGAGTATTATCTTCCAAATGATGGGATATGATGAAATACAAGGTAGTTGACTCCCAACTTATATGTATTATATAGAGGATACATATAGTGGGAATATTTGGAGAACTTTGGAATATATAGTATGGAGAAAAAAACAGATTTTGAGGTAACTTGGTTCTTTTAGCACCACAGTTTTTGTAGGTGATTTTATCGATTTGCAATGACAGAATGATCATCTTGATAAGCCATACCCATTTCTGGCTATTCTGCTGGACTCTAACCCTCTCATCTGTCATCGCACATATAGGTACGGTATATATAATATATAGGTCATGCAACCACCTGTGCATACCTGTTGTATCTCATCCTGGTCACTGCACGGTCATTTCCCCACTCTTGCTGATTTCAAGAATCACTAAAACGCAGGTGCACCATGCAACCTGCTTGATGCGGCCTGCCTTCATTCCGCCTGCTGCGCCCGCTTCAAACGGTGTGCTTCCTGTCTATAGCTCGAACAGCGGAAGCCCAACGCGTACCAGTCAACCGACGTGTCGTAGTTGCTTCCAACATCGCATCCAAGTGCTTCAAACCCGCACCTGCATGTACCACCTCCTTTCTGCTTGGATAAAGATTTGCCCATTACAAAATGCCACAAGACACACAGACTTCTCCTCATTTGTTTGCAAATTTCCACCGAACTATTCCCGCATGGTCCATCACTTCTGGTACTCTATGTGATCAACAAATTTATAATTTGTTTGATAGCTTGCAATCAATCCGTTTGTTTCCATGGGCCTTAGTAAGTCTGCAGTGTACTCGTTGCTCTTTGGTAGTATAGCTACGTAGTTGAATTTGAGATGTTCATGACACAATGTATACACAAATAGTATATAATTCCTCCTGAAATACATATTCCATAAAATTCCAACTACTGTATCCGTGTATCCCATGAATTATCCAGAGATCTCCCAAGGTTCATTGCATGATCCAAACATTGAAAGAATGCTATCCCAGCATCCAAAGTATATCCACTATCTCTCCCCTCAAGAGAAAGGATCCCATCAACTGCAATTAGAAATTGGCTGTAAAACGTTGTCAAATCCATTCACTATAGTTATAGCTAGCATGAACCACAGAATTCACCTATAGGGGACCTCAAGGTATCCCAAGGATATGCCAAGATATCCCAGGGACTTTCATCACTATTATCATCGATTCACCATGATTAACCACTATTTCTTTATTATATAAATCCCATTAAATCTCAATATTGTTTTCCAATTGCCATCAAGATTTTTGATGGGGCTCTCTCATATGTTCCCATAGTTTTCCTATGAAATCCCATAAAATTCCCATGATTTCCCCATAGAAAACTCTCATATTTTCTCATATTTTTGCCCATAATTTTCCCATCATTTTCCCATGTTTTCCTATATGTTTCCAATATTTTTCCAGCATTTTCCCATCATTTTCCCATCATTTTCCCATCATTTTCCCATAATTTTCCCATAATTTTCCCATAATTTTCCCATAATTTTCCCATAATTTTCCCATAATTTTCCCATAATTTTCCCATAATTTTCCCCCCCAAGCTCTCCACAGCTCCGTCGGCTCCGTCCTCCAGGCGCTTCAGCAACGCCGCCACCGCCGCCGAGGCTGCCAGCCCGCGGCCCCCGAGGCGCGCCAGGCGGTGCAAGGCGGTGGCCACGTGGAGGGCGTCGAGGTCGTCGTGGGAGGTGACCAGGTCCTGGTGCTGGTGATGGTCCTGGTGATAAGTTTCCCTCTGGTAAACTAACATAATATGGTGATTTATAGCTGATTTACTGACATAACTATGGGAAATCGCCATTTTTCATGGGAAAATCCACTATTTCTATGGCCATTTTCAATAGCTACGTTTAATTACCAGAGGGTAAGGGATATTTATATCCTATATGAACTAACAGGGATGGTTATTGAAAAGGATATCTATATATACATACATATGTATATATATATATATGGTTAAGGACCTGGTACATAGATGTGATTGATAGCTATTGACCACGTAAACTAACAATTTGCGAACTTGAAAATGGCCATAGAAATAGTTGAGTTTCCCATCAAAAATGGTGATTTTCCATAGCTATGTTAGTTTACCAGAGGGTAATCTTTGGAAAGGAATCTAGCTATCAATCTGGTGATGTTTATTCTGTGATAACCAGGTCTGAAATAAATCTGGGATATTTTTCCTGAACTAACAGGGATGAGAATTATATTTATATCTATCCTAAAATATGATCATTAATGATAGTTATACTTATTGATGTTGATGGATATCAACTACGATACTAAGGATATCTTACCTAACTATGAATGGATATAACAGATGTTTGAAAATTGCGAATGCTATCCAATGATATTAATTGCTCATGTTTTTGACCAATGAGGTTATACAATCATTATTGATGGACATTGGAGTATATGATGGGCTTTAATCATCAAATTAAGGAACCTGGTAATGTGGAAATATATGAAAATATGAAGGCAATGGATATGACCATGCTTAACTCTTAATCCAATCTGGCAATATGGTTGGGTGATGGTTGATTGATTCATTAGTTAATCTGGCTGTTATACAATGGACATTCTAACATCTTAACCTTTAAAACCTCTTAAGCGTGGTTAATCTGGTGAGGTGCCATGGGGACTTTATGTGGACATTACAGGATATCTAACCATGATTATGTAATGGATATCTAATCATACTAACTGAAAGTGTCATTAAACAATAGGGATCTTACATGATACTATGGATCTTCAGATAGGGGTTCCATCACTTGGATGTTACAAATGGGATTATCATGTTAGCTGTTAGATGGTGTTCAAACATTTTAAACAAATAAATACAGGAAAATAATGTGTTAAATAACTTTGCTTTGTGTGATCCCAACGGTAATCAAAACATTCTGATAATGCGATAACACGAATATATACTTTTTGATATCCTCCGGAACCCTCGTCTCACTTCCAATGCTACGCTACAAAAGATGGACCTTTCTTAGGGGATGAGTCATTTCAAGACATTTCACAAAGAATCGTGCGCTTCAGAACAGAAACAAAGTCTCTGACTGCAACTGGGGCGGCTCAAGAGCCCTAGACTGAAGGTTAAGACGAAGGGCACCTGGGAAACACTAACCTTACAAGAGAAACACAGGTACAAAAACTGTTCTAAAATGTTTACGAGACTGTTCTTCTATATTCGCCTTAGATGCGAGACAGCGTAATGGTCTTCGACTGCTTTCGAAGCTATATCCCCATGTTTGGGGGACACGAGTCCCTGTTTTTTGGTTGTCACCAACTAGTTCATTGTTTACAGATGTTGATACCTCTCAATGCTCAATTTCTGTGACCAGCTAAATCTCATGCTTTCGCTGGCCGAATGGCTTTGTCTTGAAGCCACCCCAAAGTTGATGGTTAATCATCATTGTTCATATGCCATATATTGGAGTAGTTCCTCATTTTCAGACAACCCAGGTAAGCCCAAACAATATCAGATTGTTGCGTACACAGCCCATCATATCCCCTTTATTAAATCACCATATCTCATTGTTCTCCGATGTTCTTCTTGGAATCTTATCCCATGACCAGAGAAATTGGTGCAAATAACTCCAATAACTGTGGTTTATAGAACATCTTATAACTATACTTTTTCTGGATGTTGTAACCCAACTTAGCTACAAGGTGGTGCATTCCCAGTTTTAAGTTGGTTTATTAATTATAACCCCCATTAACTCTAGATCTATCTACCATAAACCATAGTTAATCTACTTATGACTAGTTATAACCCAACTTCGCTATCGTTAGGGCACCACTCTCTACAGATCTCCAAAACGCTGCCACGTCTCCAGCACCACACCAACGCTTCGTGCGCTGGAAATCTTCGATTGCAACGTCATCGCCTCCTCAGGGCAATCGGTATGGCAATACTAAGAATGAGAATCATAGAAATCTTAGTATGATGGTTATATAAGTTATATATGATATATGATATATGATGATCACATTCCTATCATTATTAACAATCTTAGTATAATCTCATGATGATGATGATGATGATGGTGATGATGATGATGATGATGATGATGATGATGATGATGATGGTTATCGACTATCTATGATGAATATGATGGTGACATATTATTGTGAAAATCCATCTATTCATGATCTGATTCTTTCTAATTCGATCCAAGTCTATCTAATTCAATCTGACTCGCTCTAATTCCATCTATTTCTATCTACTGTGATTGGATTTGATCTAAATTTTATCTATTTCTGTTTGACTTGATGGGATTCTATGCAGTTCTATCTACAGTAATTCTACAGTAATTCTATATAAAACTCATTAAAACTCTATCATTCTATCCATCTACCAAACTATCTGCAAATCATTTGGGTTGCAATTGGGTGTCAGGGGCCCCTAATTTTATCACTTGGATTCCCCTCCAGTGATCGAACAGCTGCTCCCTTAGAGACTGCCTGGGAGCTGGTTCGCAGGACATTCCAAGGGCATTGGCTGCCCGTGTTGGCTAGAAAAATCCGATGCAACTGAAAAGGCCCAAGAAATCAGATATCCTTTCACAGGATCTCGAGCCGCTGATTTCTTGGGTCATCAAGTTGCTGGATCACTTAAAAGCTTTGTCCAAAATTAAGTACCGACACATCTTGTCCCTGAAAAAAATACAAGTTATACCCCATTCCTCGACATGCCAACATCATTAATTGCTGGAATACGGTATCCCCCTATAGTCATTATCATTTTCACATTCTCATTACATGCTCTCTAAGTCCACAATACATGTACTACATACGTATATCATACAGAATCTATACACACCATTATATACCTATATTGTATTCACATAAACATATCCCCATTATATTCCCAATGAAGTGGTTGGTTTTATACCTTCATTTCAACGGATCCTCCGATGTTCGGTCGAGCTTCCGACGTCTCCCGGCGCCGTGCGAGCGGCGCGTCGGCAACTTCTGGCTCCACGTAGTGGAAGCCGAAGTCATCGTCGGCGAAACCGCCCGGAAGAGCCTGATGACGTAGGGAAGTCATGTGAGACATGAAAGTTATACCCTGATTGTTTAATTTGTAGACATATTGTGAATGGATAATAATGGGAACATATAACATATATGATCAATGATAATCATCTATCATCATAATTTGTGTAGTGGATAATAGTGGATAATACCCTGATTGATGGGTCAACATTGGGACTTATACTACCTACCTAATTTGTTCGGGATCAAAATCAACAAGAATAGGGAAACCTATTAACCAACTAGTACAATCAGATGGGACTATTTTTTATGGCTCATTCCATTTTGTGAGTGCGATTGTGAGTGCGCTATAACTACCCAAACAAACCCAAATGAATATGCAATAACCCAGACATACATGGCATATACCCCGTGGCATTTGTGTTTAGTAGATCACTTACTGGTAATGTGGACACCTTTTGTTGGTACATTGTGAGGCCTCCTGGGCTGGTTGAACCCACCCTAATCTGCCAGCACCAGAAATGGCGATTCCATCAACCAAAACGTGGGTTTGCCTTGGTAAGTTGGTTGAAAGTTGAAAATAGACAGATTTACAAAATTCTGTAGATGGGGTTTAGGTATGGACGCTTTACTAAATTTTGAAAAATTGACTATGGTTGCCTATATAGATGGATCTAGATGGGCTTTACGAATGTAAATGACGGATGTATCTACAGGTACATGCGCAAAACATGATAAAACTAACCCAACTGAGAAGTTCGGGCCGTCATATTGTACAGATCGTGCCATCCCTTGAGGGTTTCTGAGACGACAAGACTGACAAACCAGGTACAGTAGACCCTCTGGTAGTCAAACGTGGCTGGCTCGAAAATTCCCTACAAACGGAGGTTCTACCATGGTTTTACTGGGAAAATCATCGATCAATGTGGATTTCCCATTACCACCTTTGATGATCGGAGGGTGATTATATATATATATATAAATCCCTGCAGGGAATGTTGCATTGCCAGGTTGAATTACCAAAGGGTACCAATCATAGGCGATACCTTTCTGGGTGCAGAGACATGGTCGACGATTTGGACATGGCCAGTACAAAACCCTCCACTAAGGGTGGGATCAATGACCTTGAGCTATAGCTTTCAAACGTTTTCCAAAGACTTTTGACTCAGGGAATCTGAGTCATTAATGGGATGGATCAGTTTTGATTACAAGTATAACTGAATGCTTCCCCTTTTCCAGATAGTTTTGAATACGGAATGGATCAGTTCAGCCTGGCACACAAGATATATGTTCACCGCAACATGAGGCGCTGCCCATCTCGGCCGGCCTCCTCCTGCGTTCGTGGAGGCAGCGCCCGCATCAGTTGCACCTGCGTTCGTCGGGAGATCGCGTTCCCACCATTGAGATCGAGGGGTCTGTTGTACCAAAACCTAAGTTGGGACTTGGTGGCCCCACGGATCACACGTGGTGATATAATATCATATAATTAAGCCAGGCTAGTAAGTCCTCATTCAGTGGGTTATCCTGCATATATATATATATGGGTAAATTATAATAATTCACTAATTTGAATTAAGGCCATTTGAAAATGATTCCCACTCACCAACCATATATTCCAGGCTTCGGTCCCAGCGAGGTCGTTATAATTTACCTAGACATATAAACAAAACGTCTAGGTAAATATATGTATATATAGGTTATACTTGGATATATAAATCAAGTATACCTAAATAGACATATACCTAGGATGATGTATATATATATATACTAACCATGGTGATATCATCCTCTCGCTCAGTGGGATGATCCTCCAAGTGCTATGTCATTGCAAAGAAGTGGGTATATCCCACCCAATCCCCATGTGGGTAAAACAAAGCCATAAACAATCCCCAATTTTGCAAATTTAGTATCATCCATTCCCAAATGGATGGTTTATGGCTTTGTTTTACCCTCTTGTAAACTAACATAACTATGGGTTAAATCACCATTTTTAATGGGAAAATCAACTGTAAATGGCCATTTTCAATAGCTATGTTAGTTTACCAAAGGGTACCCATCATAAAATGTCTCTTGCAAACCTTTCCAGGTCCGCGCCTGCGGCTCGTAGGGCGGCGGCATCGGCGGCGGCCCCCGCCGCCGTGCGGCCAGGGCGGCGCAGAAACGACGGGGAGGCCATGGCAGGCGGATCATGGTGGGCCATAGCGAGGCGGTAGAAAGGTTTTGGGGGGTAGAAAATTGGGGGAAACTATGCACAATTTATTATGGCAGTATACATCAGTATACTTCAAATATCTTCAAATTGATAAATTGTGCGAAATACAGATAATACAGTGTATACAATATGGTGAACCTTTAAGCTTTGAACCATTTCATGGGGATTAAAGAGCACATGTGATGTCGTAACTCAAATATGTCGTGCATGGTGAGGATTTCCAGCAAGGCCCACAAGACTTCAAACTGAGCACATGGCTTTAACTGAGAATCCTGTTTCACCACTATCCATTGGTTAATCATGATTCTTGCCCTACTAACATGTCACAAATTAGAGTAGATCACCAATTTTCAGACAAGCCAACGGTTTGGCCTTGAGTTGTCCGTGCATGCATCAGGAGCAATAAAAATATGGGTTGCGGTTTGCTGTTGGTTTCTGCTTCAAACCCGCAAAATAGGCAACTGTCAATCGCATAACACAATCCCAGTCATGTCAGACTTGCAATTAGCAACATATGGGTATGGGTCAAATTTTAAAGACCTACGGTACCAGAGATTTAAGTCTATGTTTAGTATTAACCATCCAATTTTTGGGTACCAGTACCTAATTTTGAACCATACCCATATATTTTAAAGAGATGACTGAAGCACCAAGCATAGCAGTCATCACTCAACGAAAAGCTGCCAAAAACCTGAATTTGTGTCTGTCTATACCCGACCATCGCTTTCTCCATCCAGCAAAACATGCCTAAAATAACGGGTATCCTGGTATCCCCTGCCAAAAAAAACACTGTTTGGAGATCACGAAACCTCGAAAGACGACATCCAGAAACCCCCTTGCTGTTGCTGGACAAGCAGATGGAGTTGTCTCAAAATGGACCAGACGATAGCCGTCAAACAGCAGATATCATTAGATTTCGTGGTCTTCCCGTGTGGTATCGCTTTTGGATCGAGTTTGGGAAGCAGGTTCGGGGTTTTCAATTTGAAGAACCAGCCCATGTTGGTTTTGTCATGTCGTGTCTCAACACATATCCAAGGTGGGAAAAGAAAACAATATGGAAACTGATGAGTCAACTCCGTTTTTGTTTGAGATGACCCAATATTGACCAAAGCTGATGATTTGGCCACGGGAACTTACATTCCATGGCCATATTCTTCACTCTGCAGAAGAAAACACCTTCCTGAACAACAAACCAAATGTCATCAAATGCTAATGAAGGCCCACAAGTTTTCAACATCCGTCTTCATCTTCTTTGGGTATGGGTCAACCTACACATGGGATGATCGAATGATCTTCAACATAGAACAGCCCGGGGTCTTTGATCTTCCAGAGACATTTCGAACGTCGGATCCCAAAGATTCAACCGACCTGATTCATTGGTTGTTTTAACCAAACCATCTCTGGCTGGAGGTTTCAACCTATCCAAAAGGAATCCAAATCCCAGATCTCAGATTTGCTTGGAAAAACATGAAACATAGGACAACATGGCAGTCCATCTTCGAACCACCAACAAGCAGCAACCCTACTACCCGCGCCCGAACAGCCCCACCAAGCGCCTCCATGGGGTTATCCGTACGAACTACGTAACGTTTTGTGGCTCCAGAATGGGCCTGGGCGCCCGCTAAACTCTCCAGGGGGGACCAAAGGGTTGCTGGACTTAGCGATTCGCGGTTGGTTTGGGGCATCCCTCAGATATATCCTTGAGACCCCTCCTGGGTGGATGATTTGGAAAAGTCTTTGGGACACCCATTGAATATTCTTCAATATATCGCCATTGCTTGGTTGACACCTCAATCTTCTCGGCTACAACAGGTCGAATGTACATCTCGCTCTTTACATTGAGAAGTTCCATGAATTATGGAGGTCATCCTGTTCTGGAGATGAGTCAATTTGACAAAATGTGACAGTTTCTGGCCAAACCACAGGCATTTAGTTTACACCAATGAACACATGATCGATAATATGGAGCTTTCCAAAAACGGGGGTACCCCGTAAATCACCCAAGTCATTAGACCATTTTAGTCTTGAAACCGGTTGGTTCTGGGGATCCACCATGACTTAAGAAACTCCTACATAACTTGACCTCATGTTGTTGCCAAGGGGGGCCGAGCTAGATCAGAGACAAAGCACCTGAAACAACCACTCCCAATTTTGCTTCAAAGGTAACTATCATTCATTGTGAGTTTCTATATATCACCAGTCAGACTAAGGGTTTTCCTTTAAATAGTGTCACATTTTGCAACATCCGACACAATAAATATATATACATGATATATATATATATATATGTATATCTGTATGCTAAAACGTCAAAAACCAAGGGGCACTACTCTTGTAGTTCACCACTGAACGGGCGTCTTTTCCTGGGCGAAGCAGCGTAGCATTGATGGTGGGAACAGTGAGGTGCCATGGGTTGCGGAGGGGTGTAGCGGTACACCCATGTGCATCTTTCTCCCTCTATGTATATATATATGTATATATATATATATATGTATAAATGTAACTGCATAATTTAAAAACAAAAACAAAAACATATGTAAAGATAAATCACATAAGTTATAAGTATCTGTATAGTCGTGGATGTTTCACCCAATCTCAAGATACTAATCGATTTTCAACTGGGTTTAGATTGCAAGTTGGGGATCATCCAATTCGCTATGGGCTGGGCTTAGTGAGATCAGTTGGGTTTCCCTAAATGGCAGGTACATGCAGGTACCCTACAGCTATGGGTTTCAATACTACCATGTTCTCATTTTGGAATGTTTGGGGGTAGCCCTACTTTTGGCAACACCAATTGAGTAAATGCTTAAGACATGGTTAGAAATCTGCTTTCCAAGCGGCAAACCAATATGATGACCAGACTCTCGCAGGGATCACTTAAATCTGACTTACACTCCGGTGTCCTCAAACGTGGCTTGCTGGAAAATTCCCCATCTATCAATATGTTTTCATTAAACCCTCCATCTAGTTCTAGAATGTTCCATTCTTGTGGTTTTTGATCTCCATATGTTTGTTGATGTGAAACCAATTTCTATAACATGTTGTTGCCTACATATCCCAATTGTATGGGGAAAAAATATCCACTATAACAACTAACTGGACCCAAAGATAGGGATATGCAATGAATCTTACGCATTCAAAAGCTCTTTGGTCAATTGCATCCCCACCAGTATTCATGACTTAAGATCCCAATTTCGGTCTGGTTTCATCACCATGTTTGGTGATAGTACCCCAATTTCTATGTGTTTACACACCATCTTAATTAGCGGTTTTTCCATGATGTGCATATTGAGAAGGTATTATCAACAGAATCCATCAACAAATTCCACCACTTTGCTGTGTAAATCACTTAGTTCCTCCTGGTGACATAACCATTTCTACTGGTCCAAGCATCGTTTCTAGTGGTAAGATGTTCAAATCGCCATTTTTCTCGCTGAAATCATCATGTTTCTGTTGGTCACATCTTCATTTCTTCTGGTTAAATCACCATGGTTTGCCGGTGACATCACCAATATCTTGAAACCATTTTTTTTTGTTTTATTTTGTTCCCCATGGTATCGGCTTCAAAGTCGCTGAGACCCAAGTGACGCGGATGCCAGGGAGATTTGCCGGACTTCATCCACTCCTTCACCTCAGCAACTCCTGCAAAGCGGAGAAGTTGGTTGTCAGGGCACAAACCAACTGGACATAGCCTCCAGTTTAGTGGGGGGTGAATGTGATTTAGTGGGATATGCTGGGATATAAAGGGGATTAAATGGGGATTTCATGGGGATTTCATGGGGATTTCATGGGGGTAATGGGGATGTAATGGGGACTTGATGGGGATTTCGTGGGGGTTCAACGGGGATTTCATGGGTATGCCGCCAATCATTTTTTGGAATTGGGGATCCTCAGGTAATCAAAGGTGAAACCTATCAGTGGACCTACTAGATATAGGGCACAAACCACCTGATAGGATCAAGCGGAAAGGCCAGTGAGAGATGATAAACCCGAAGAATTGGCACCATCGGTGGATCAGACCCCAAGTGACGTTGATTGGTTAAAGCATGTTAAACCAATCTCATCCAACTTATGACTTATGACTACCATGGACTCTGCTTGACTTCGAAGCAACTTTGGGTCTGGGGTCCTGAGGTGCGACAATCATTTCCAGCGATGTCCCGGAAGTGGACTTTGTATGGAGATGTCTGTGTAATGTGTATCAGCAACGCAGGTTCTCTTTGGTATTTACAACAAATGCGATTGTACATGTATCTGTGTACATATCTGTATAAATATGTATATACATATATATATATATATGCATGTGATATGTATGTATATACATAAATCATGTGTATGCAATGTACTGCATAAATACTTTTATAAACACCGTTGTGTATAGTCTCTCTGCATAATCGATCTACAGTGTGTCAATTCCGAAATGAATCTGTAGATTGGATACAGGGTATTTGAATAAATGTACTGTATGCACTATTGTATTTGTAGCTGCTGTGGATCAAAAGCCCGATATCCTGGGGATTATGGATATTCATCCCCTCCCAGTCTGATGGTCTCGTCTAGATAAGTATAGTTGCTGTTCCATTCCCGTGTATTCCCACATATCAGTTTAGACATGTTTAGACCTTTTCAAAATAAGTTTGAAGCTACAACACTGTTCAACACTGCTATCTCCAATTGAAACCAATTCTCCAAAGCACATTTTTCAGTCAAATTGAAACCAATTCTTCAGCAAACAAATCATGGTACTCAGTACATCTCCCCAACACCGCTGCCCTAAAAAGGCGGCTCCTAGCTGCGTAGGCGTCTGCGAATGCCTGCATTCGATTCTGCAATGTTGCATGCGTAAACTTGTGTATGCTACATTATGCTACATTTACAATGTATTATATATAATATATATATACAATATATATATATATATAATATACATATCATTTGTTGTACAATTAACATAGATATAGAGTTAGAGGCTTTTGTGCAAAACTCGTACATTTATACATTTACGAACACATGCAGAGATGCTCTCGTTTGTTCTCATCCCTCCATTTTCATAATTGAACGTAAGATGCTGCATGTTACAAGTTATATAAAATAATATTTTTTGCTCAAATGCCTCTAGTTGCTGATCAATGCGGCCTATACCTGGTGGTTTCCTCATAGTCATAGTTGGTGCCGAACTATTGATCAATCCGTGTAGTGTAATCACATTTTTGTCGCATAGACATCCTCACAGCTGTTGCTTCGACACCTCCATTGAATCCGTTGCAAGTCCAACATCGACTCCTTTAAACTCGGAGAGCCATGCTTCCAAACAAGATAATTCTGAAAGCGGCAATTGTTGTTTCCGAACCAAATTCCATGGATGTTCTTCAGTTTTGTCTTGAAAATAGAACATATTCCAAATTTGATTGTGTGCATCTACCGGGTTAAGGGTACACTCCTCCAACAAGAAATTCCAACTTTCCATGTTCCGGGTCCCGGAACAAGATAATTGGAAATCCCTGGGTGGATCATTCCATCATGAAAAGTCAGCGCAGTTCCTGAGATGTCTGTCTTTCGTTTCATCCATTTAGGACAAGTCTGTTTTGGATGACTAAACACCCATGCATTTAGGGTAGGTTGGGCTTAATTAAGTATCATGAGGTGGGGAAACTCACTTTGCAGCTCCTTTCGCTCCCTCTCTTCACCAGAGATGATCCCCATGAATTCTCCCCAGGGTTTTCCAGTATTTCATGGTAAATGAAAGGGATATGATCAAACATTACCTTCCGCTTATTTAACACAGCAAACAGAAAAATCACCATAATATATATATATATATATAAATACATGTATATATCTATGTATGTATAGGTCAAGATGGGTAAATCATGCATAAATGAATCACGTTCCATAGCAAACCGTGAAATAACCAGAGGTTTTTGTTTCATGTTTTTTTCATTAGACCAACTAAAACCACATAAAAAAAAAAAAAAAAAACATGTTCAACCATTAGGTGTTTCCTAAAATGGGGGTACCCAAAAATGGATGGTTTACAATGGAAAATCTGGTCTAGAAATGGATGATTTGAGGGTACCCCCATTTTAGGAAACCTCCATATCAAAGCACCATTTTTTGATGATTATTCAATTTATCCCAATGGGATCAACTACCACCATGGAACCATGGCGGGCGCCTGAGACTGGGCGCGCTGCTCGGCCGCGAACGTGGTCGCTGGTGCCTGGAGACGATCCCATTGATGGCTAACCAAATCATGGGTCGAAGGTGTATCAATGATTTATAGTGGATTTAACCAACAAATGGAGGTTTTAATGGAAAAATCACCATTTTTCATGGGAAAAATCCACTATCTAGAATATACCCTCTGGTAAACATACAAAAAGCTATTGAAAATTGCCATAGAAATAGTGTTTTTTTCATGAAAAATGGTGGATTTTCCATAGTTCTGTAAACGTTTACCAGAGGGTAACCATAGTTAATCTAGGTAGGCGACTTGACCAAGATCGGTACCGGGGCGATCTTCGTCAAGTCGCCTGGCTTAATCTGCTATTCAGGATTTGTAAAGATAGTAGAACAATTCGGTGACCTTTAGGGCCACACTATATATATATATATAATAGTATTACTCAACAACTAGAACAAGATGTAAAAAGATTGTATAATAACCTCCAAAAAGATTGAACCATGATTTGTCATGAAAGCCACTTATTTTTAGTAGGATCTTCCATTTTTTTTTGGGGGGGTGCTATGCCCGAATGCTAACGACCGACGAAAAACCACCAAAGTACGCATCAAAGGTTTGCCCAGGTGTCTTTGTGATTTTACCGACTAGAACAAACTTCCCAACTGCTGAGATTGCTCAAGACTGAAAAGGAGGGGTTACAGGCAATTACTAAGAATGGTTAGAATGGTACTATAGTGACATTTTAGTGAGAGTGAATGGTACTAAGAATAGTACTGAAATGGTTGTAGGTACACCGGTGACATTTTTGTGACAACAAAACGTACGACAGGTTCCTAGTTATGGTCAGCTGGCAGCGGATGATCGTCCCCAGAGTTTTGACACAAACTCGAGATGGCTTGGGCATGGGGCACCACTGTATCCCCAAGAAATCAAATATAGTCATGTGTTTAAGCCTTTGTTAGGTCTTCAACCATCCCGAAATGAGGATATTCACTGTTGTTATCTGTTTTTGAGCCATACCCACATATCCAAGACGTCTTCAAAAACCAACCAGATCGATTTCATCCGGCGAAGAACTTGGTCGACTAAGGCATACTTCAACCCATGATGATATACTATGTGAGTGGGACAACCCGTCATTCTTGATCACATACTGTTACACACTGCTACACACTGGCATGCTCGTGAGCGCGTACTTTTCTTGGACTAGCTAAAAATGACTGAAACATGATATAATCAAAGCAGCAACCACTGGCAACCTTAGATGCCACGTGTTTTTGCAATGGCTCCACCACAGACCATCAATAGACCGGCCACCTGGCTGGATGCGGATGTTCCAGGGCCAACTGCTCTCCTGGACAGAAGTTCGGCGCAAGATAAGGAAGTTGAGCTGGGGACTTTCCATGTCAGTATTACATATACAGTCATATATACATAGCTTAAACGATCAAGTTAATCTAAGTAAACATAGTGATATTCATTGGCATTATATAGCTGGGTGCTGTGGACGAACTCGCCTAATGGCACGCGAGGGTCAGCTGCTTGGCCCGTTCTGAACAATGCATGGATTCCGAAGTCTTGCAACTTCTTCATCCTCCTCTCCAAAAGCTGAGTCTCCCTGTTTGGTTGGAACTTCACCTTCCCTGACTCGTCGATCGGGAGCCGTCGAAGCCACAAACGAAGCAAATTTGCTGTCCAGAAATGTATTCCACTTGACACAAGGGGCAAGTGCCAGTGAAGGGTTCTTGATGAGATGGCTGAATGTAGACGCGGCGCACCCGTGACGGTGCGTGCAACTCATCGGCCGCTGCTTGGGGATCCTGGGAAAGCAGCTGCTCTTCGGTGATTGCCGGTGACTTCCTGCTCCTCGCTATGCTGGAACCGTTCTTCACATATCGTTCAGGGCTCGATTCAATCTTCATTCGAGTCATATTTGGTACTTTTGCTGGTGAGCATTTCTGTGGTCAATAATCAATTCCCTGTATTGACCATCAATCACCAAGAGTTTTGAGTACTGACCATAAAGAACCAATAGTTTTGGGACATCATCATCAACCGCCACTGTCATGATGGAATATCTACCTAAAATGTGGGCCCCTAGGTAAGTCGGTTTGTAGCCAGGCTAAATTTGGTGCATGGCCAATATGAACAGTTGAAGGGGTTGTAATCCAGAAGATAAGTTGGGGTCCCCACATAGTATGTGCTACTTAGAGGCGCATCCCAAGCAGTAAATGGATAATAGTTGACCAAGAACTGGGGTGGACATCTCGTTGATGTAATGTTATACATACATGATCATGATTGTGAATCAATCATTATTGTTGTTGCTTGACATCCTCAGCTTCAATGAATATCCTACTGAAAAGCTCTGATACCAATGTTTAATCGTGAGTACCTTCCAACTGACCATGAACCATCAAGGGTGTAAGTTTCTGCATAACTGCATAACCCACTCCATGGTATATCCACCATAAACCCCAAAGTTTGCTTTTAGCAATCCCCACTAAAAAAAAAAGGAATATCCTACTGAAATAATGGTAAATTCACCCTTGTTTATCTTTTTGGGGGTTACTAGGACTAGGCGTCCTCAACAAAAATCAAACATCATTTAGGATGGCCTAGACGATGTTTTCCCAAAATTCCCAGGTACCAAGGCAACAAGTTAAAACATTAGATTTCTACTCATTTGAAGTATTCCCCAAAGATTCCTTGAGACTTTTGAAAACCACGGAGTTTGCATACCTGACGTCGGACTGTTGACTGGATACGGATCATCTCACACAACTGGTCCTCAGTGGACTATTCGCGTTACGGGTCAAAATTGGGTACCCCAGTAGTTTGATGGTTCATACTGAACAAAGGACCATAAAACCTGTGGTCCCCTGGGTCTTCAACGTTGACTCATGGCAAACAAAGTCTACTTGGAAGATCATGCCACTTAGTGGTAATTAACCTCGGTGAGTAAGTCCCCAATTCGTGGATTTTTCCATTTGGGGGGTTCCTAAAATGGGGGTACCCAAAAATGGATGGTTTATAATGGAAAATCCGATCTAGAAATGGATGATTTGGGGGTACCCCTATTTTAGGAAACCTCCTTTTATGGCTCAAAAACCGATGATTCCAAAGCACTTCCGATCCCTGGCGGGCTCCCCTGGCTCCCCTGGCGCGCCTTCGGGCTGAAAGTCCACTCCTCGGGAAGCCACGCTGGAGGAGACATGACCTGGCGCTGGAGGCTGGTAATCTCCATGATAAAAAATATGATTATATATATATATATATCTGTAAACAATATTTAATCGTATTATACAATATGATATAGTATGGTATACTATTATTTAGTATTATTTAGTATTATATAGTATTATATAGTATTATATAGTATTATATAGTATTATATAGTGTAATATAGTATTATATAGTATTGAAAAACATATTAAATAGCATCATATTGTATTATATATGTTGCTTTAGTATTATGTTGTATTATATAGTATTATATTAAATATAGTATTATACCGTATTATATAGCATTCGATATATAGTATCATATAGTATTAAAACGTATTAAAACGTATTATATAGTACTAGATAGATAGATAGATAGATAGATAGATGGATGGATGGATGGATGGATGGATGGATGGATAGATAGATACATGAGATAGATGAGATAGATGAGATAGATAAGATAGATAGATAGAAAGATAGATAAGATAGACATATAGAAAGATAGATAGATCGATAGATAGATAGATAGACAGATAGAGAACTGGAAATAGATGATATTTACAATGTATATATATATATATACATCTAAATACATGTCATGTATACATGATGTAGGTGACGGGAAACTATACAGTACATCTCCATGTGTTTGCTGTGTGCTACACATACAAAATAAGTCGTCAAAGTCAAAGTGCCTGCAACTCCGTCAGGGATAACACACAGCGACAAGGGATACAAATCTCACTTAGGCTTTTGAACAAAATACCATGAAACCATGAAACTGGAGAAATAGTTTGTGAATTGCTGAGACGTAAATACATAAATCTATATATATATATATATACACACATATTTGTATATATATATATATACATATTTAAATATCATTTATTCCTACCGCAATCTGATCAGGGTATAAACAATCATTCCAACCGAAATCTGAGCAGGGTATGAGCAATCATTCAACAAATCCCGAATTCATACAAATGATTGACCAGTTGAATACCCAGATGCTACACGCTCCCAAGTTTTGATCCTAGCCTCTTTTTTGCGCTGGTCTGCCAACTTTTCTCACTGTAAACTGTAAACTATGATATTGTGTCGTGGTTTGATCCCCATGTATCTAGTGACTTAAAACCACCAGTTATCTCGTTTGACCTATGAACTTGTGGACTTAAGCTGGACCCACATTATTCTTGTTTTGAGCTTCCACTGTGGTGGTTCAACTCATGTTTTTGGTCTTCATCCTCAATGTGAACAGCTAGTTCCCTAAGGCTAGCTTCAATATCCAGTGAACCTACGGCACAGAAAGCTTAGCACATGGCACCTATTTTCCTCATTCGGATCCTGCNTGTGAACAGCTAGTTCCCTAAGGCTAGCTTCAATATCCAGTGAACCTACGGCACAGAAAGCTTAGCACATGGCACCTATTTTCCTCATTCGGATCCTGCAATCTTGTGGGTCTTGAGCCAACACACCGATGGATTATGAACCTGTACATGGCGTGTATGGCCCCTTCCCTGTGGTTACCATATGGGGTTATGTGGAGTTGTGTTCCCACCTAGACCCCGTTCGCACNGATGGATTATGAACCTGTACATGGCGTGTATGGCCCCTTCCCTGTGGTTACCATATGGGGTTATGTGGAGTTGTGTTCCCACCTAGACCCCGTTCGCACTCAAGGCGCTGTCACCATGTTTTTCTCATTCTATAGCATTAAAATTCCATCTTAAGTCTTGATAAACTTACCATCTAAACAGACTGCTGCCCATCGAGCCCACTAATATAATCCAAATATCTGCGCAAGGCACAGACTCTCCCACTTTCTCGATCAAAACACTACATAGCAGTATAATACAATCTTGTCTTGATGAAGTGTTCATTTCTATTGATTTCCCCACGCAAGACTTGCGTTCCCCAGCGCCAACATCAGCTCAGCGTTCCACCCGTGCCACGCCTGTGAGATCAATGGTTCCATGGTACGTCTCCTCTGACAGCAGGCTGTTTCGCGTTCCGCTACGTTGCAAACCTGCGCAAATGGGGAAGGTTTGGAGGTTCCAAGAACATGGGGGATTTCAAAGATGTAATGTACATTAATATACATGATTATGTAAATAAATGAATCAATATATATATATATATATATGATCGTGTTCACGCCCCCCCCACCCCAACGGTTTGGGGGGTTCACGGGGATACCCCCCCAACCCCGGCCCCCACCACCCGGCCATATATATATATATATATATATATATGTATGTATATATTTATACATATAAAACAAATGTCTACAGTTGAATGGGTCATCAGCCAAATGATAGCGGAAGGCATGCCACATTGGACCCTCCAGTAGTCAACAAGGCACGCTGCAAAATCATGCATCTGTGTGTATACACAAAAGAATAAATTGTTTGACTTCGAGAGCACTGCATCAGAACTCCAAATTTCAGCAACCTTGTGAAATTCATTTCTCAACTGTAAGGTTTGCTGATTGTAGTAAATGGTGCTCGTAAATGGGATGACACTCCTGCATTGGGATAACTTTTGCAATGCGGAAACCCAGGTTGAAATTGGTTTACAAACCCATATCTGAAATCTGACAAAAAATGTCAAAAACATCATCCATCCATAAACCTAAAGCTACTTCAAACCACTTCCCTAGGTAATCCCCGATGACTTATATGGTAAATGTCACGAAACCGCGAATTTTCAGCTGGATCATCTCAGCAGCGGACAGCAAATCATGAAAGCCGCCGAGGCTCGAATGTTGGATTAGTATGGGATGGATGACCTTGTCTGGATTCATTATGACTGATAAAAAATACAATACTTAATGAATAATTATCCGCAATTAAATATAACTATCCATAATTATCCATACTTACTGCTATTACTGATTACATGGATTATCTGTGATTAATTGAATGAGCGGAAGTGATCTTCAAATTATGATACAAACTTGAGAAAATGAAAAATATCCAAAAATGCATACTGGCCAATCTTAGGGAATTCCCGACCAGAATGGGCCAGATCAGTTTTTCAGAGTGAGGCAACAAAATGCCATTCAAGATGCAAAAAGGCCATCAGCATGTGCATTTTGTACTGATTCCCATATGCGCAAATTTGGGACAAACCAATTAGATACCCATTGGTATCTGCCAATTCGGGCCCGGATGGGGCCCGGATGGGGCCCGGATGGGGCCCGGATGGGGCCCGGATGGGGTGGTTTACACAAACCAATATGTACCGGGCTCCGGGCCCCCATCTTCCCACCTATGTGGGTATATTTTTTTAATGTATAATATGTATTTAAACATACACATGCATGTACGTAGATTTGAATGTTTGTAATCCCTTCCCCCTATTACTAAATCTCCCCCAAATACTAAAAATAAGGGTCCATCTCCAATTTTGGAAAATTTGTGGTTGGCCAATTTGACTTTTAATTGATCCCCTTTAAAAAACAATTTAAAAATAAACCTACCATTTGTGGGTTTCACCCCCAATAATAAAAACTAGTTAACCCCGGGGTGTTTATTATTAGGGTCCCCTGAATCCAAGTAGTTTTAAATTGCGTTTTAATTGCGTTTTAAATTGA
>BGPT01000041.1:473-18314 GCA_003297045.1 Symbiodinium sp. clade C Y103 | reverse complement strand
CAAGCAAATGGAAGACATCAAGACGTTCCCCCAAACGAACCCAAATGAGCTCTGGACCCTACCAAAACGAACATGGAACATTCCATGTCGCGTAGCAGCGGATTGGCTGATCTGAGCCGTTTTCCACCAGCCCGCGGAACCGAACCGAACCGATTCCTACCTCCCAGGAACCAAACCGAACCGAACCGAACCGAATCCTNCTGATCTGAGCCGTTTTCCACCAGCCCGCGGAACCGAACCGAACCGATTCCTACCTCCCAGGAACCAAACCGAACCGAACCGAACCGAATCCTTCCTGGTATAGGTGATTTTCCTATCAAAAACCTTAAAACCTTGCAGAATGGCGCTTCTGACATCTTCGGCCAGGCTTCCCACGGCGCAGACACGTACTCGCAGCACCTATGGAGTACGGCTGGGAATAGCCCTTCCTTATGGGAAACGAATCCTCCAACCTTGCTGAAGAGTACTCCAAATCTTGCCTCTACATTGGAAGCCCAATAAATCAAAGGATATCAACGTATGATGGGGACATATGGGGACCCCATATTTCACAAATATCATCAAATATCATGTAAGCCTTGTGGAAAAAACTCTTGGAATGATCTGAAGCCACCAGTACCTCGCTTGGTTGTGGGATTGATCCCCAACAATTCATCGTGCGTTTAAAATGCTTTCCAGCCATCGCATTACCTTCAAGGGATTCCAGGTAACCCTTCGTCATGTTCCATTGCCAGATCACAAATCGTGGTGAATCCTAGGATATCTGCACATATATATATATTACATTAGATTATGTCATATTATAATATAATATATTATATTATATCATATTATATTATATATTATATTGTATTATACTATATTATATTCTATTCTATTATATTATGTTATATTTTATTTTATTATATTATATTATATTATAGTAAATTATATCATAGTATATCATATTATATTATATTATACCATATTATATTATAATATATTATATTATATTGTATTATATTATATTAATATATTATTTTTTATTATATTATATTATACGCATATCCTGCATCGAGATAGCAATGGATGAGTCAGCAACAAACTATGCAATAAACCAGTTGGGAACCCCCACAGTAAGGATATAAAACCATCAAATGCCCAGGTCCCGTGCCAGGTCCCCCGCCAGGTCCCCCATCGGGCCTCCATGTTCCTCCATGTTTCTCAGCATCATTGCGCTCCGCGGCGTAGCCCATGGCGAAGCGAAAGGACCCGGACACGATGGAGATGTTTTCGATTGGGAAATTGTTTCACAAAAAAAAAGTCCGAGAATATAGATACCTGCTTTGAAATCCTTGCTGAGTAAATAAGTTGTTGTTCTTTCCACGATGATTTCAATCAATTACATGAAATGGTTTTAATATGTTTTAATAAATAAATGTGCCATATATTTTCATATATCATGTGTTGTATCAATACGATGCTCGTCGGTATGTTTATGATTGTTTATGTATGTTTATGGGCGATGGGTATTAAGGGGCCCCCATCTACAAAGCCACCGAGTCCAATCCACAACAGAACGCAGCTGGTTTGAAAGCCTGATGTATGACACACACACACACACACACAACTGCAAATATATGTCCCAAGTCAAGGACAGCCAGTGGGGGAGTAGCTACAAAGTACCATGTACCATAATCACAAATAACATTAGATAACGCTGCGAGTCGCAACCTGCGTACCCTGGGCCCGGAAGATAGCTGGGGTTTGTGCTAGATCGAACTCATTAACTGGGTCCAACCAACTTATACTGGGGGGGAGGCCACCTGGTATGATTTTTTTTTGCTATGAACAATGCTATTCTCCTTTTGGTTTACACCTTCTGCTCCTTTTGCTATTCTCCTTTTGCTCCGAACCCCCATGGTCTCACTGTCGCCTCTGCCAGTACTTCAGACAGCTCCTTTGCCCACGGGAATGATGCAGCAGGGAACTCCATTGCTGGGATCTTTTTGGATCACCAGCTTGAATTTTGGAAGGTATACAGTATCATCCATCATGGAACTGATCTTCCAGACCCCATTTTAGTTCGGTTCCATATGAAATTGAGGGGATATCCCTGAACAGCAGCACCAAAACAAGGCCAAAGAAACATGGATCAACATGGGATGATTGAATATTTGGCCAACTAATTTCCAATGGATGTGACTAGCCAGAGACCCTAATATCTAATGAAAGTCAGGTAAGCAGCAATTGACAAATTGCCTGAATATGAAATAGATCTACTCTCTGGTAACATAGCTATGGAAAACCACCAAGTGTCAATTCAGCAAAAAATCGACAAACGGTCCATTTCCATAGCTATATGAGAGTACCAGAGGGTACCCCCTGGTAAACTAACATAATTAGCTATTGAAAATTGCCATTTACAGTGGATTTTCCCATTAAAAAGGGTGATTTTCCATAGCTATGTTAGTTTACCAGGGGGTACAGAATGCTTCTCTTCCAGTAGCCCTTCTTTCCCAAGGTGAAAATGAACCGCGACTGTTTAGGATTGCTTCCTTTCAAAGGTGGGGGGAGGCATCCCGTGCATCCCAGCAAGTGGTCAACATGCCATATATGGTCATATCATATCATATCCCTCTGGTATATTGACATAGACCCTGAGAATAGCTATTCTTTAAAGGAAACTAATCTTCCAATCCCTATCTGCCAGGGTCTATGTTAAATTTACCAGAGGGTATCTTGCAAAGGTATATCACGTAATCCATAAATAAGTGCCTTATCACCCACTTAGTGACTGCTGAAATGAATATATGCGTATGTTTTTTTTTTTTGCCATGCCTGGCTCATAGTATATGACTCTCCCAGTATCCTGAACGATTTCAATCTGATGATGTGTCTGGAATTTGAGAGAGCCCATGATGTTTTTGGCGTCATCTTCTTGGAAGAGCTATCATGATTAGGATGGGTGTCATATCAATGTTCCAAAACTTGGGCATATATGTATTGTATATATGCATATAATGGCATATACCCCACATCTAAATTAGGAAAATGATGATCTCTGTCAATTCTGCTGGTTTCCGAGTCTAATCTCGACAATATCATGGTTGTATGTCCTGTTGTGCCAACGATGACATTGCGGGACCATCCTCTTTGGACATTCATATGACATGGAAGTTTCCTAGGGAGAAAAAAAAAACATTGATCATCACCATCATCACGATCATCACTATCAGCATCACCACCACCACCACCACCACCACCATCATCATCGTCACTATCAGTATCAGTATCAGTATCAGTATCAGTATCAGTATCAGTATCAGTATCAGTATCATCATCATCATCATCATCATCATCATCATCATCATCATCATCATCATCATCATCATCATCATCATCATCATCTATTAAGCCTTATAGATATATGATATATCATGATATATCATGATATGTCTACCATAAAGCCAACAGCCAACAGCTATCTGATGATCTTTGTTCTTTCATCATCAAGTGCAACCACAACTGGTGGCCTCTCCTTGGATCTATCTTCGTTCTCCTTGCGTATCTGCCTTGGCCCCCAAAGAAGCGATGGCACAGAATTCGACTCAGGTGTCAAGATGTGTCAAGTGACGTATGCCATAGCTGAATAAATCTGCTTCGAAGTATCAAACCCATTCTGATCTATTGTGTATTCATGTCATCATCCTGAATTTGCAATGCAAATCAAAACATAGAAGGTCAGACGTATTTGAAACCAACAACCAGCAACGACTTTCCCATTTATGTGCGTATTTGTTGAGCAGGAATGAAGCTACAAACTTGGTCAATCTTCACCAACTTACCTAAGGGTGCGATCTATGGGTGCCCCGTCCTGTAGCATGCAATGGCCATATGTGCCATGGTCAAATGATAGTGTATGTGGTATGGTCATCCATCCCACAACTGGGAATCCAAACATAGTAGGTCTATACCAATACGAGTAATTCGCCCGAAGTTTTGACATATTTGACCATGGCGCATATGCCAACAATGACAGACCAAGAAGTGCCCCCTCCGCTGAAACCCTTGGCCGCGATGCTGGAACTCCACATGCACTTGACCTGACGGCACCGAAATATGTGATGTGAACACTCATGACACAGGGATTCGATTAAGGGCTTAAAGGATTAGCACCACCAACAAGCAAGATATTGAGAGCTCTTTAAACTGAGTGTCTATTGTGGCGGAGACGGTTGAATTCTCATGATAATGGCCAATGTAGCTAAGAACTGACAAATTATAGACATATCATGGGGGAAAGGAAGATACACATGGAAATCCATGCTTGTTTCTCGTTCGGAAAGTCATGTACAAATGGCGGGCGTTCGATTTCTATATATTATATATGTTCACTTATGTTACTCTACTGTATATACCCAACAATAATGAGGTTGTCCAAGATCAAAACTTTGGAACATCACACTGATAGAGGCAACATATCAATCGCCCATTGACCGATTGGCGCCAGTTCAAAGTGAGTTTATAGCACCATCTAACACCATCGAACTATGGATTCAATTGATCCACCATAAATCCTAGTTAGCCTGGTTATGTTTGCCAGCTTAGCTATCTATGGGCCCCTTCTGTATCTGCCAAGCTAGATTCCCGCGGGCCGAAGGGACCCCCCCTTCTGCCAGGCAAGGCAAGGTACACATCACTCACTAAGCTAACCCGAGGATCTGCCTCGCCTTGGCATGTGTAGAATATCATGAAGTATCATGAAGTATCATGAAATATCATGATATATCATGAAACATCTATCACCCTCTGGTAATCAAACATGGCTTGCTGGAAAATCTACCATCTATAGAAATTGTCCCAGCTAGAAACCTCCATGTATATATGATTATATATGGATTTCCAATTGCCGCGCTTGATTACCAGAGGGTATCATCTAAAAAAAAACATTTCATTTGATTCTTGAGCTTAGAGATGGGCCCCTTCGATCCCCAACACGGCCGATGGCTCAGAACCCATCCTAGCCCAAAGACCGAAATACTTAGGTAGCTGGTAGTTCTGGATGTTCATCACCCTAATGAAGGAACTTATAGGTGTTTTTCTATGTATTGATCCATAGCCGTATCCACCCAGAAAAAGTTGGGTTGCCATCCAGAAAATTATCATCATGACCGATGACATGGCGAGCCGTCATAAATAGCTGACAACTATGTGTGGGTTGTATCCCATTGAAGTTGGATGTATTCTCATATTGTGCGGCTCCACTGGATAAATAGCCCGATGGCTGTTGGTATACAGAACATCCATCACAACAATATCTATATGCACAAACCAGTTGATTCTTGGAGTCAAATGTGCTCCTCAGCTTCCCATTTATACAGGGATATTATGCAATCATCCCTGGCTCCGCAGGGCTTCCGCAAGATCCATCGCCAAGGAATGATCCCATCATAGTCTTACACATATATTACAATTATTGATTTACTTGTCCATTAAATAAAGCAATACCCAGAGATGAGAACAATGATAATGGACAATGTGAGAAAATCCGTAAGTTGCAATACCAACTATATTCTAGCAGTACCTATCCATCCCATATAAATGCCATATATATATATATAATAATAATAATAGTAATAAATAATAATAATAATGATAATAATAATAATAGTAATAATAAAAAAAATAATAATAATAATAGTAATAATAATAATAATAATAATAATAATATATATATATATATATTTGTAAATAGTCACTTCCAGTTCCAATTCTTCGTTGGTGAAGGCAGTTAACTCAGTTGACCAAGTCACCTATGGCATCCCACATCTGCTCTCTGTCACGATGAGCCTCCAGCAGACTAGGGCCATGACGGGGTTTCCTAAGTTGAGAATTGAAGCTATCATCTATCATACATAGCAATCCCCAAAACGATGCAAAAGCTGAACACCTCGAACTTGTGTGGAAAACATCATTGACCTAACCTCCAGGAAACATGGTTCTATCATGTTCTATCAGTTGTTGCATGTGGGAACCCCTGCAGGTTTCTTATTGTCAAGCTTCGATATCCCGAATGTGTGTGTGTGTGTTTGTGTGTGTTTTTCTTCGCTGGTTAGTATATAATTGTATCCCCATTTATATCCATTTATAGCAGATGTTTTTTGTGCAGTTTTTGTTGTAAAACCCCTTAGAATATGTTCGAATATCTCTGCTAAAGCACAAGAGAAGGTACTGTAGAAGCATCCCAACCTGACCCGAAGGGCATTGAAGGGAGATGATCATTTGGGTATTTGAAGACAGGCATTTTAGTCGGTTCGTACAATTGACAAAACGAGCTCAGAAAAGGATCGCTTAATTCAGAGGGAACATTCAACTGTATACATGACAAAGGACAAACTTCAACACATATATGCGCCCAGGTTTCAAAGCATGTATTCATATACAGTATATATACTATTATGGGATGAATTTGTCTGGAAATAGGATACTCACGGATATTCCAAATTCCACTTGTCAACCATTGGTTGCCATAAATTAAGATTGCCTAGTGGTTGAAGCCGAGAAAATCTCCAGGGACTGTACTTTTTCAATGAAGACCTCTGCTACTTTACTAACCTAAAATTTATCGGAAAATATCTAATATGTTTTTGTTGTGTTTAACAACAAACTATTTGAAACATATTGAACTGCAAAACATCCAAACAATCTAGCCATCATTTGGTCAGTCGAAACAGCCTCCGTCTGTGTGCCGTGAAGCGCCGACATGTTGTGATGGATGCGCTGGAGCTCCTGGGTCAAATGGTACCGGGATGGTACCCTAAAATAACTGGCTCATGCACCATCCAAAATTCAATGGGGATTCCACCAATAAAAGGGCTTATTAACCACCAACCATTCATAAGGGCTTATCAAACATCTAATTATTCAAGTAATCCGTTATTCATGGTATACTCTTGTATTTTTTTCAGGTAGCTATGACAAATACTTGTTTATCATATATGGGGGTTTCCTAAAATGGAGGTCCCAAAAATGGATGCTTTATAATGGAAAAAATCCAAATCTAAAATGGATGATTTGGGGGTAGCCCTATTTTAGGAAACCTCCATATAGATCATTACCATTCATTACCATTCATTACCTATAAAACATGGTGATGGTCCATACCCAAAGGTGGACCCACCAATTCTCTGGTGGTGTGGTGGAATCTGAGCTATGCCCTATGAAATTTATCAACACATGGGGGGTTTCTTACAATGGAAGATCCCCAGAACCATGGGTTTCAACACTGAAATGTACTGAAATGAGCTAATTTTGGATCATGTCTTTTTGAGAAGGCTATAACAACAAAAGCGGGGAGGCGAACAACTACAAAAAGTCTGGCATTGAAATCCCACCATGAAATGAAGATTCAACTTCATCCCATCCCCCGTCTCATATTAAACACTCCGATCTCAAATTGGTCCTCAAGATCTGTTTTTGTGCCCTACCTTTTACCATGGTTTCTGGGGGTGGTTGATATTAGGGAAAAGGGCACATGAAATCAACTTGATAATCAACAAACATGATCTGGTGGGGAAAACCCAACCAATTAATATGGACATTAATGGGGTATAAAACTAACCATGTGATATGTTGGGGGTGTCTCAAAGGGGACTTAACCAAAGGATCTAATGGGATATCCAGCCAATAGATGGGATCAACAAAAGACCATCTGTAGAATTCATGAGTTTGGAAGGTGTGCGCATTTCCAACATTTGCAGAAACTCACTAGGATTGCAACCCATAATTGTCTTTGTGGTTCTGGAGAAATTGTACAAAAGCTCCTCTGGTGATTTAGCTTTGGCGGGTTCAAATACCTTCACAGCGAGTGTTTGGAAGCTAGGGATAAGACAACATGATACAATATATAAATCACTACTATATTGTTTATTTTAACTTTGTATAAGTTACACATAATGTGCAGTATAGTAATTGTACACGTTATATTTAAGTATACTACAAAATCTTTTAAAAAGAAATGCAACAGGATATACTTATCCGGCTATGGGTCAAAATTTGGGTACTGATGGACTCCCGGACCCACAAAACCGCTCCTTTTTAGTATCAAACCATCCATTTTGGGAGCTGACCATTTTGCCCTATATCCATATAATTCATATACCATGATCAACTTGATGCTTTGTTAAAACAATGCAACAAACATTACACAATTATATCAACAATTTGAGAATAAAACAACTTGATGGTTTGCAAAAACACAGACACACTGCTGTATTGTTGTCTGTTCGGAGTGCTGAGCCACGAGACCGCTACAAACTATCCAAAGGCGTGGATGAGAACGCCGCTGAGCTTTTTTCACAAGTCGACTCGCTAGAGGAAACTGGCCCATCTATGGATGATGCTACAGGAATCTGAGGTCCCCCCCAGTTGTGAGTAGAACCCGATGTAACTACAAATATGGCCCAAACCCCTAGTGATCCTACTTTTCTTCGACAACCATACACGACCATCGCTGGGCCTTCCTACAGCGCCTTTAAATTACAGAAAATGTGGAATCCTAATATACAATAATATACCATTGGAAGAACCAGTGAGCTTCGCCTTTGGATCCCATCGTCAATCACCAGTTCTCTGTACATCTCTTTACCAACTTATAACATCTTATAACATCTCATAACAACCCCTCAGAACATAGAAGAGTAATTCAGGGGGGTCCCAACACCCCAGATACTTACCATGTTTTCTTCTTGTGGCCTTGTGGCTATCATTTACCTACACATAGTTGGAGCAGCCCTGTAAAATTCTCACTATTCTTGGTGGGTATGATACACATACCATGTTTTCGAAAAAAAATGGAAATCTCCGAACGAAATGGAGATTTTCATGGGACAGTTCTCTTTGAAATGGAATGTAAATGGTGGATTTTCATGGATTTTCCAACAAACCATATATAATCGATTGCCAGAGGCAGCCCCATAACCCTCCTGTGCCACCGCTGCGTGAACCTCGTTCAGGACCTGCGGCGTTGCGCTTGGCATCTGTGGGGGTCACATGGTGGTTCCAACACCCCAGTTGTGGCAATTCTGTTGCAACAAAAACGCGACAAACATTCCATAGCATTTTTGTTGGGTCCCTAAATGTGTTCTGGTACAAAAACACATCTATATACATCTGATGATCTATGATGTAATATCATGTAGCTACTACATGGAGATCACCCTTACATTGATTCTACACAACTATCATCAACCTCCAATGGGAAAATGGGGTCTATTGGGACATGCTGCTGACAGATTTGGGCCGTGATTTCCATGGAAAATGTGGCTCCCTTTGCTACTATGAATCATGAAAATGTCCAGCTTTCCGTGTATCCATATATTGATCCACACTCAAGGGCCTCCGTCCCAGTGGATGTTCTTGTGGCAGGTTCGTATCGTATCTAAGAGTGAAGGCTACACATTCCGAACCGTGGCATTGTGCCCGGGAGACCTTGTGTTCCAAAGCAACTCCATAAAAGGAGAAATGATCACAGGCACATCATGTTTTTGGTTGACGACATCACCCATCACTACATTACGACAGTCCAAGGTGTCCTTTCAAAAAAATGTGCACGCCTGCAATGTTCTTATCACAGTAGTAACCACCCCCTCGTCAAAGATACTTGGGCTATAATATATATATATATATATACAAATAATGTTGAGGCCAAATACACTTTTGGGGACTCTGGATATTAAGTATTGCCAAAATTTGCGGAATGAATTGCCTGATTGAAAACGAATACCTAATGCCATAATGAACAAAACAATGGGAAAAACACAACCCAAGACACAGGCGGACTATCTTGTCCCGGGATTCGATGTACTTAATTGTGATAGGAATTGGTACTGTGATGTCAACATTAGACGTGGGAAAGGACCCCGTATTCACCACGCAACCATACCATCCATGGCACGCCCTCCATATGGGTGATGTTGCAGGTATAACAAAGCCAAATCATGCGGACTGATTGGTAGCTTCAAATGCTTTCAACCCATCTGAAAAATATTGCTCATTGTTGTTGAAGATGAAACCGACAGACATTTCACCAACAACAAGTAATATCGGATACATGACCATGTTCTGGGAAAGGAAGCGAGCGACCATCCGCACAGAAAACCTACATTTTTTTTGAACTGATTGAAAAATGTGAATCACCGTTCGCCATGGCGAAACTTAAATACCCAAGCAAAAACAGAGCGGTATCAAGTTTGATTCAAGTCCTAAAGTAGCATACGTGACCATCCAAGATTTCCCCAGACTGTTCGTGATACTTGATTATACCCCCCATCATATTCCTTTTACATGCCTAAGTCTTGCTCACCTGCCCCAGTCGATCGTTGACACCCTTGACACCCCTCCTGGGCGTGCAAGTTGCCCATGTCTCTCTGGATCTTGTCATGACCTTGGCATCTGGATTCATCCCGAGGAGAGCTTGTAAGTCCCCCAAAGGGCCTATGTCAGTTAAGAGTTAAGAGGCCGGATTTATGTACAATGTACCCCAATGTCATTCGCCGAACTCTCGCTCCCATAGCATTGGTTTTGACGCTGGCAGAGGCACTCAAACAGGTGAGGTGATGAAACAACTGATAAGACTCTTATTAATATATTACTCTTATAATCTTATATTATAGGAGTGGAAAATGCATTGCTAGCTGTCTTGCCCTTTTTGCTCCCCAATTTCATGGCTTCAGGCCCGAAGAAAAACAAATGGGTCCACTGATATCTCATTCTTGAGGCACGTCCGAATAGCGTAAAGTCATGTAATTGTTGTAATATGTTGTAATTAAAGGTAAACACCACCAGCCAGAAACTATCCTTCATCACAGCGAAATCTGATTCAAAGGCCCAGCCACAGTATTGTGACTGGTATTGGAGTTCCGCCTGGCCGCCCATCGCGGCTGGCAAAGCTGGCAAACTCACAATTGCAATGTTCGAAAGGTAGATCATCTGCATAAACAACAAGTATTTCTTCTTGGTTTCAATGGATTGGTTAATGGGAAAATTTACAGGAAACCATGGATTTTACCATCAAATATAGGGGTTTCCTGTAAATTTTCCCTTAAACCAATCTAGTGATGGTGTCTTGATACCCGGCGAAAAGTTGAGTTTTGAGTGGAATCGTGATAGACCCATCTAATCCCTGAAAGGGGAAGAAATTGAAGTGTAGGGATGTGTATTGCTACAATCCATCCAGAAATGTCTTGGATTGCGAGTCGCATCTTCATCCCCACTAAATGTGGCATGTCATAGGCTTTGACCCACCACATGTCCAAACCACAGCCCGAAAACGGTTTATTGTCGGGCTTACCGCAGTATCTTCTAGACATGCTGCCATAGGATCCCCCGTCGTTCTACCGGGCGTGACAATTAAACACGGTTTCGGACCTGAACATGAAAGGGAAAGAACCAAATCCTGAGGGAAAAACGCAATCTTTACTTTGGTTGTCTATTCCCCCATGGATGACAAAAACCAACTCAATATTCAACACCCCCAGAAACCACGTTGTTTTTTGGGAGGATGAAATTACTGTACATCTGCCTGGGACCATAGAATGGAGCTGTTCAATATGAACGGGCGAATACCAACCAGCCGTTGGCTAATCCAGACGGTTTGATACTTCAGTTTCCATAATTTCACCCAAGAACAGACTGTTTGATACTTCTGCTGCCATATGTTCTTGGTGATTTTCCAATGTCCATGAACTGCCCCTCCAACTGCTCCGGAAATTCCAGAACCGCACCTCCAAGGTCTTCCATCCAGCCTTAGCCTGACAGCCAAGGATCCATGTTGATTTGGGAAGGGTATCTGATGTATAACATCATCATATGTATAAAGAAACATATGGACATAGAGATTGATTTATAATATATATATATGCATATACACGTGCTTGGACTGCCCTTGGTATTTTTGCATATAGATATATAAATATTAGTAAATATTAGCACACATATGTACAATTAGGAGTTAACCAGTAGTAAACCCAAGCACTGATGGTTTAATCAATCCCTGTCCAAAACACAGCCTCACACACAGTATATATATATATATAGCCTTATATGTGGTTCCCCCAGTAATGTTGGTATGTTATCATGCGTGCTTGTGTTGAAACTTCAACTGGTTGCGTGAATCCAGTTTGTTGTTGCCCTTGTTCTTTGGTAAAAGCCTCTTGACACATGGCCCCAAATAACTCAGCTATGGCCCAAAAATGGGCTACCAATGGCCAACGGATACACAAAATTGTTCATATGTCCTGCTTGAAGATGCTTGTCGTGTATTTCAATCCATCCAAAATGACAAGAAATTAATAGGCAAAGTTTAATGAATTCCTAAGCAAATTGTATTTCAACTATTCAACAACAACACCATCTCTATTGTGGTAAACCCAATGCCATGAACCACCCGCAATATCACCAGAAATGGGCACTATTAAACCATCCAAAATTGGATGTTTATGATTGGGTTTACCATATAAATATATATATAGTACATTTTGTTATCTTTGGTGGTTTGTAAACTCCCCTGAAAAATCACCCATATTGACTTTTTGTGGGAAAAAATGGTGGTGTATAAACCCTCCATAAATGAACATGATTAACCAACAATTAACCATCATTAAGCATTCAGCATTCATAATGACTATTAACAATTAACAAACTCATTTGGATGTTAATAATGTTATCAACATCGCCATTACTATTAACATCTATTAACCCACATTAACCATCATTCATTAACCAACATCAACCATCAACCATCAACCATCTATTAACCAACATCAACCATCATTCATAAAACCATTATCATCGATGTGTTTTTTTTGGGATGATCAACTCATCTCGTTTTTCGCCTGCAAGGGTGGCGGTTGCAGAGGCTCCACGAAAAAGGGTGAACTCTGCCAGGCCTTGACTACGGGTGAGTCCGGTTTTTCGAAAAAAAAGGGGGGGTGGTACCCTCTGGTTAGCTATTGAACATAGGAAAACCATAGGAAAACCATAGGAAAACCATAGGAAAATGGTGATTTCATGGGATTTTAATGGGACTAATGATGATTTACCCTCTGGTAAACTTACATAACTATGGAAAATCACCATTTTTGATGGGAACATCCACTATTTCAATGGCCATTTTCAATAGCTATGTTAGTTTACCAGGTGGTTACCATAAATGGGGGATCCCCAACATGGTTGGTTTCTGATGGAACATCGATCTATAAATGGATGATTTCAGGGGTATTCACCAGTTTAGGAAACCACCTAATATTGTGGAGGATATATGGGGATGGGGCAAAACCAATGAAATTACCATATGATTGGGGGAAGAAACATCCAGTGACCATCCATTCATTGCCTAGCTAGCTTTGTTCATTTACTTATGACTAGATTATCATATTAGTTGGGATATAACAACCAATACATGATATATGATGGCCTCTATAGGTTCTTCCTGCTCATGAGCACCATGGCCCAAGGAGAACTAGTGTGTGATCAATGATGGCCTCACTAATAATGGGTTTATGACTAGACTTACTTGACTTGTATCTAGCTAGACGACTACCTAATAAGAATAGTGCTTATAACCTCATCTAACTAGTTGGACATATATGATTTGTCACACCAGAAATCCAAGCGTTACGTCAACCTAGTGTATAAATGGAATCCCCAGTTAATGGAGTCTCACTCTGTAGATACAATGTATGATTAGCAGCTATAGCCTGTCCAATCATACAACTGTAGCCTGTTACACGTGTATGATAAAGGTATGAAGGGAATCCCCATCTAACTCTACCTGCATAGATAATTATATATGCACCTGTGTGTCTTTCCTCTGGCACATGGCTGTAGGTGCCGCAGCCGTGCAATGCAAGCCCCAAAAAGCTAGAACAGGTTCAATTTACCATTGTTTTCGTAGGATTGTACGGTTCTATATTTTTCAGCGTTACTACTGTATAGATAGATAGATGGATAGATGGATGAATGGATGGATAGATAGATAGATCGATAGATGGATGGATAGATAGATAGATGGATGGATGGATAGATAAAGATTATATATGTGTACATAGCATTTTGAACTTGAATCCTAGAGAACTTAATTAGTCGAAGCTCCAATTTACCTATCAGCAGAAGCCCTTTCCTGGATGGAAATATAAAGCGGATGTGATATGTAACAGTGGAATGGGGATATATTGAGGATGTACCATGGTATCATTTATGAGATAGAGTTCGACAAACCAATCATGTTCAAACATAAGTGGATATAATGGAATGTAATTGCAGATTAATGCATATTTAATATGATATATGTAACGATCAATATCGGGAATTGACCAGCCTTTAGAAGCCTAAGAGTACTGTTCATTTTTGTATTCGGATCCTTGTCCTCTGGAAGAAAAGTTTATGGTTTCATATTGTTTTGTATGGCAGAAACAGCAATCGAACAATCCGTAATGGGGATCTAACGGGAACGCGGTATCATTTGTCATTGGCTTTGTCTCAAGAAAAACCAACCTTGAAAACCCTGGTTTGTACACCTCCAAATTGGTTGGCGGTCAACCCTTCAAATTTAAGAGTTAGGGGAAAAACAACCAAAACACGTCACCTTTTCTGGTAGACAAATCATCGTAGTAAATGGATACAGGTATCACGGCCGATATTGACAGAACTCGAGGAAGTAGAGCTATGGATTGTCATAATGCCCAACAAGTCATGCAATGAAGTAGTATAAATCCCAACAAATTAAGCAATCAAACAGGCAATTTATTGTTCACGGCTCATGTCTGCAGATGGCCATCTGGTTTTTCAACATCCTAAGCGGATACCTCTAACTGCGATGACACCTGCTCCATCGACCCCCAACGCCTGATCCATCATGAACCAGTCCGATCTACAGTGCAAAAAAAAACGAAGTGCTTGGATGTGATTGCCGTTTGACCGGCAGCTTGGTCCAAATATATGGCAAAATGGACGCGTTCCCAGTTGTGTTCCTCATATTTCTTCAGCAAACATCATCTCCAAAAGCAACCACTGAAGTCGGATCCTTGCTGTTCATCTTTGATGATTGGGTTCTTTCCTTTCGAGAACATCAGTTTGAATGTCAGCTCACAGTTCCAAAGAGGTGAGGTGAACATCATGATTGGAATTATTTAGATGTAGTAATGCTGTTTGATTCTGATTAAATTTGATAGGTGCTCTTCATGTTCATTTCAGCATATTTCAGCCATTTACTGATGCTGGCCGTCATGAACCTACGCGGCAAGCGTTTTTTACTCGCCCAACTGAGCCAGGAGGCGTGGGGGCGTCAGCGTTCAGAAAGTTTGCCGCCGAGTCCGACCCAATTGACAGTAGCATAAGCGTTCCAATGGGGATACATGGTTTTCTCCACAAAAAAAAAAACATGCGGGAGTTTACCGGTATAAACAAAGGTAAACTCATGTAAACTCATATCTTTTCCAGCTCTGTTGGCAGTATCTTACTTGCATTCAGAAATCAACATGTTTAAGATGATGGCTTTTGGAGCACCTATGGGTTTGTCTACAAACAGGGTAACCCAAAAATTCCGCTGGTTTAAGTCTTGTTGCTCAGCCTTGCTAAATCTCTTTGCAAACCATGCACATCAGCATGCAAGAGTCCGAAGATTGGGTGCAGCATCAATCATCATTGCAAGCGCACAGTGTCTACTTTCCCAAGTTCTCAAAAAAAGGCATTGACATGCTCAAATCATCCAACTGGGACCACCTAAACTGTACTGTGGGTTTGTCTGAAAACAGTTTACCCCTAAACATCCCTAAACCCAAAGATTAATCATCATTTTCCCTACAATTGGATATAGCAGGTACACCCTATTGCCAGACACACCCATGTAGAATGAACAACCACCAATAGTCCAGATGGTAATCATACCGCAATCATACCCAGAGGATGCTCGTTCGATGCCAGTGGTCATGCCTGGTGTTGATTCGGATTCTGCTAATAAGTTTCAATGATGAAATATGTGAAACCAGATAGTATCACCACAAATAACAAGCAACCAACTGGAGTTTCCGGCCCTGCGCAGCCGCACCCATTGGGGATGATCATCCCAGAACAGAAACAGGTTTTATCCTCATCTCTCCCCATGTCTTGGTGCTTCTTGCCGATGTGAAAAAAAACAAATGCCATCATAGGTTACGTCCATATCAGAAATGCTGCTCGGCTCCTCATTTGTTGCTGACATCCCCCTCAACTATGTTTAATTCACCATATTATGTTGGTGAAACAGCAACAGCCCTATGGATATCCATGGATAAACCCACGGTGCGGTTGGAAGGAGAGGCACCTGGGCACCTGACCTTTGGAGTCCCCCTGGCGCTACCATGCCGAAAGGATCGCCGGGTCAGGTAAGGTCTGGGAAGATTGACTAAGTGGTTCAAGTTAATTAGAGTACCCTCCGGTAAACTAACAGTTTGCTATTGCAAATGGCCATTGAAATAGTGGATTTTCCCATAAAAAATTGTGATTTTCCATAGCTATGTTAGTTTACCAGAGGGTAGTTGTTGCCTAAGTGCTTCAAGTTAAGCTCCCCGTAGATCATCCGAAATCATCCGAAATATGTGCAAATCCCCTATTCAACCATGGTTCACGGGGGGGTGCTTAACAGTGCAGGGAAGGGATTGAAATGGGAATAGGATATTACAGACACTACACCGGATATTGATTATAACAAATTGCTCATTTGGAGGTTTCCTAAAATAGGGGTACCCCCAAATCATCCATTTATAGATAGGATTTTCCATTATAAACCATCCACTTTTGGGTACCTCCATTTTAAGAAACACCCATTTTGTAGATGATGTTTAGGATTGGGGGATCATGTAATCCCAAAAAATGGCTTGGTGAAGTCCGATCCGCAACTATCCATCTGGGTGGTGAAACATGACCCGTATCCACAAGGGGGTTGCAGCAGTTGACCAACAAATCTGAAACCACCAATCACCTAGGTGTGTTGTCATTTTCATCAGAACTTGAAAAGGTTTTCTTGGCAATCCATGGCTTGAATTTAAGGGAGGTCCAGCCAAACAAAAACTATCCAAATGATCCAATGACCAGTGCATGGCCCAAACTGGAGTATTCTCCTCTATGATGTTCAAGGGATGGGTCACAATCTAATTACTAATGTTGGGGCTGATCTGATAAACATACCACGAACAGTTTCACAGGATTTTCATGGGGTATAGTCATCCATTCCATGATGGGCGAATCCTGATAAATATGTATTGACGTGTAATACTGTGTATATATATATATATACATACTATTATATATAATATTGTATATATATATATACACATATGTGTAATATATACGTATATATATAATATATATATATAATTATATATATATATATACATCGGGGTTACCATTCCCGGGGGTCTCTTGTGCCCCAGCTTTTGTAGCTACAAACCTGACTTTAGACCACTTGTCTACAAAAAGATGGGCCAGCAACAAAAATGAACCTACAAAAGCATGTCCCACACAGGAAAGCTGAGACTACAAAAGGATTGTGGTTTTTTAGACTATAATTTTTTTAAGTTTTTTTGTTGGAGAAGCCCTAAATTTCCATGATTCTTTTGTAGGAGCTTCCTGAAGTGTTGTGGAATCACTATTGTAGTGAAATTGAGGGTTTTTTTTACGGATGGTCCAGGGACATAGCTTAGTTTTGTAGTGATTCTGTGGGTCTATTTTTATTTATTCTTCTCAATAGAACCGTGAATGGATGGAACACACGGAAGATCACCCACAAGCATTTTGATGTCCATTTCCTGCCTAGAGCCTCTG
>BGPT01000040.1:485521-620838 GCA_003297045.1 Symbiodinium sp. clade C Y103 | reverse complement strand
CTCCCAAGAGTGTCTCCCAAGTGTGTCTCCCCAAGAGTGTCTCCCAAGAGTATCTCCCAAGAGTGTCTCCCAAGTGTGTCTCCCAGGAGTGTCATGCCAGGAGTATTTCCCAGGAGTGTCTTCCCAAGTGTGTCATGCCAAGAGTGTCTCCCAAGATTGTCTCCTAGGAGTGTTTTCCCAAGAGTGTCATGCCAAGAGTGTCATGCCAAGAGNAGTGTCTCCCAGGAGTGTCTTCCCAAGAGTGTCATGTCAGGAGTGTCAAGAAGGTTCGTGTGAGCATTCGGGTTCGTGGGCTGCATCTTGTTTTTTTTGTCTGGAGTGGAAGTAAGCTCAAACGCTGACGACATATCTATCATCTATCAGTGTTGACATGTGTTGACTCCTAGACTTTTGTCAGGAACCACTGAATACAATCACCATTTCAAAAAGTGAATCCGGACCTCCCAAAATACGGTACGCTTCAAGTTCGGGCCTGCCGAACCTGCCAGATTCAAGTGGCGCGAGCCTCCATCAAGGACGGCTGATCAATTGGGGGCTGCACATGGTAAGATCATGGAAGATCACTATCACTATGTGGGAATGCATATAGGATAAGTATAAGCATGGATAAGCATTAGTGGATGGTGATGGATGGTGGTTTATGGTCTATAATTTTTGGCAACCATCCACTGATAGTAAGTCAGCACAAGAACAAGCCGACACTCGTTTTTCTGCCTCAAATCATGAATCCGCAGGTTTATGTATATAAATATATATATACCCTCTGGTGAACTAACATAGCTATTAAAAATGGCAATTTATAGTGGATTTTCCCATGAAGAATGGTGATTTTCCATAGTTATGTAACAGTTTACCAGAGGGTATATTACAATCCCAGCAACCATTTCCATAATTTGAGGATTAATCAGGGGATGTCCAAGTCCTGGGAAACAGGAAGTCATTGGGGTTTTTACCAACAAACATAGGTAGTTCAATCATCAAAGTATGGTCAAATGACCATCAACAATAGGGAGAAACCAGATGGATGCATAACAGATAGTTTAGTACTTTGCGCTTTTGCTGTGGATGGGAATCGGTTTCTTACGAGCTAAGAAGAGAAACGTGTTTTTGCTTGATATCCAAGATTATGAAGAATCCCAAGCTAATGCAGCATTTGTATATACAACCCCCAAAAAAGGCTGATGTAACATATACCTCCCTAAGTTGAACATAGAACCCCAGGTTTCTTATAGATCAGTTTACTATTGATACGTCAATATGGCTATATATCGGGTTCCACATTAGATTAGATGTCAAGACCTTGGTTTTTGCTCCCCACAGCCCTTGGCAGGACATCAACGCCAAGGGAGAAATCAAGTCACTTGGCAGCAGCGACTCGCGTTGTTTTGGGGATGAAATTGGCAATCCAACAAAAACACGTAATTTGAAATGCTGCAGCTTGAAAGGAATTAACGTATGCTTCTTACATGTATATATCATCTAGATATTCTGCATACCAACAGGATTACAGACGGGATTGTGGGTATATCAGTGCCTCACAATACATCTGCTTGCTGCGAGTCTAACAATGTCATTGCTTTTGGCTGTATGCACCTACTTACTTGAACATACGAGATCATCCTAAACAGGTACAATGTTCCTCAGCAGGAAAAGAGGAGAACTGGAAACTGAAACAGGGCATACGTGGAAGGCCTAAATAGCTTTATTCCCTTAAACTGCCAGAAACAACGGTATCATGTCCAGCTTGCATTTCCAATTTTCCTCCAGTGAACATCCAAAAAAATCCCAACATTAAAATCGGACACCTCTGGTTCTTACCGCCCACCGATTTTGTTGAGCAGATTTTCAGGAACGGACTGATGATTATCCCAGTGCCCTCTGCAGCGCTCCAGAGACCTTGCAACGTTTCCCAGGACAGACGCCGATTCCACACTGTTCAGCCTGCTGAAGCCCAGCGAAAAAAAATGTTCCTTGGAGTTGAAGCAAAACCTACCTGTCCATGTCCATGTCGTTTAGAGCTGGTATTATTCCATTCAACATGCTGATTTTACCAATAAACACATGGTGATTCAATGACAACAAACAGTCAAGAGTGAAAGGAAGGATCGGTTTCAACCCAGGATGGTGCTGAAAAATGCAGGGATACTTTTAAGTTTCATGGGGATACATAATGATTTAAGCCCAGCAGCAACACAGATGTATCCTCTAGATCCCTGCAGTAAATCAAGATAGCTACGGAACATGGCCCATGTATGGATAATTTACCTATTAAACATGGTGGTGACTTTCCATACCAAACTCTTAACTTTCCAGGCATCACTTTGGCACGTCGCCAGGTTGAACAGAAATCCCCAAAACTTCAGCTGAATCTGAGGAACCAGGATTACATGATGAAATGAAACTCCGTTTTTGAAGAAAGACCCTGCACATGGCCACAAGATAGTTTTTCCATAATTCGTTCTTTGAGGCTTGTATCATAGCCAGCTGCAATGAAGGGATTCAACGTCCTTGCATAGCGAAGTTTTTGAATTTATATATTGTGTTCCACGAATGACACTGAACAAATGATGGGTTCGACGATATTCATAGACATATCTAGGTTAATCCCCATGATATTGCCACGTTATTCGTCAATTGGCACTTGCAAGTAGGGCTATGGATTCACGTATTTTTATGTTGATCCATGTGTGTGTCCAAGTGTGTAGTAATGTATCAGTGCTATTGCCATGCCTGTTGTGCAAACACATTGATGTGTTTGACGTGCTTTTGATATTTCATCCTACTACACGGGATTCTACATACTATATACATTTACATATGTATATACGTAATAACATCATACATCATATACTGTAATATATGTACTGCACATACTCAACATGTGCACATTTATCACATGCGCACATCCTCACCCTTCACACACTTGGGTCGCCATTGCTGCGCTCTAAGTTGTGCTGAACAAGAACAGATTTCATTATTGTATCATTTCAGCTCGCCGCGCCACACAGGCGGGGGCAGTGGTGTTTGGATTACACACAGGCCGTTCGAGCGAAGTACAAAACCAGGAAATTGCGTAAAAAATAAGATGGTACTGAGAGCTTCTCAAGGACACAATGTATATTTTCTTGCAAACACTTGTGAAACTTTTTCTACTTCAAGACTCGTACCTTTGAAGTAATCAATGTATTCAGTTGAACGGAATTGAACATTTCCCCGAAGCGCGGCTGTCCTTCAAGAGTCAAGACCTGCTGGCACTTTCAGATATACATAAGTAATGTCAAACAGAAACCCGTGCAACTTTTTGTGTCTCATCCGCAATGGTTGTGGCATGCGAGTCCTGTCCTGGCATTTTTTGGGATGCACTCATCATTATAGCCATTCTTGTCGAGTACCCCTTGTTGAATCCCAATCGTTTTTGGAAGCAGCTGCAATCAGTTGATGCCCCAAACCCAGAAAGCATACCAGAACGGATCATCCCCAAATTCTGATGGTTTGAAGTGGTTTCTCATCATATCCCCTCGTGAAAGTGACATCTTTTGTTGGTTTTTTGCACATGTACACACCCCCTTTTTTTGACATACCCAGAGCCATAGGTTCCCAGGCCCACGACACGGCAGGTTTCTGGAATTCGTGACCTTTTCATGGTTCAAAGCCAATTCTTGGAAGCTGGCGTGCGGCTTGAACGAACGTCCGGTGAAGTTATCATGAATCATGGGCTTACCCTCTGGTAAACTAACATAACTATGGAAAATGGTGATTTATAGTGGATGTTCCCATTAAAAATGGTGATTTCCCATAGTTATGTTAGTTTACCAGAGGGCAATGTAAGCGTACCCAAGGGGGATGTGACGGAACCAAATGGGTTTGTACATGTTTGTACTGTTTGTTGAAATCGGGGGATAGTGGGGAAGAGCTTGGGGATGCATTCAAGATGGGGGAACACAGCTAGACCAACGCATTAAATTTTGTTTAAATGTTTTTAACTATTTATAGTAATTAGGTGTCTGCTTAGAGGCTTGTCCAAAATTGTTTAACTATGACATCGACTGATACATGGAGTAGATGTTCAGTCCTAGAAACCCACTTCCAATAGGGGAACTTATGAAGCGATGGTGGCAGATGTCGTCAACCAAGGGAACCCACCTGGTATGTGGATGAGCAGTCCCTGAAAGACTACCGGAAGTTGGGTTTGAACGCGGTGGTAGGCGCCGAGTTTCCTGATGGCCTCGGGATGTTTCCCCAGGGCAAAAAGATGGGTTGGTAGAAGTCTTATTGGGGAATACTCAAGTGTTTGCTGATGTTTAAAATTTGCATTTCACCACCCACCCAAAAAAGGATCAACGTTGAGTTGTTTTCCATTGATTTTGAATCTGTTTGACTTTCCATGGCCCTGTCGATGTACGAAGCCATGGTGGCCATGGAAGGTCGGTTGGAGACAGAGGTGTCCGTCATTGTGCTCATATACCAATCCCCAAATTAGCCTGAACACGTATACATAGGATTGGCTTAATATAGGTTGATTCTCTTATGATCATTCCCTTATAGAATATATATGTTAGATAGAACCTACTTGATTCCCTTTAGATATTCCCTTATGTTCTTAAAGTACTTAAAGTAATATGTATTCTTATCCAATTTCTGGGGACTTCATTTGGACCCACGTAGGTAACCCATCGATCCCCATGAACTGCCAAGATTCCCAGGTTTCTGCAAAAATCCCCAAACAGGATGCGGCAAGAATTGGTAGTGAATAGGGAGAACCATATGAAATCCGCCGATATCTAATCACCATGTTTGTCGGTTGTCCTTCAATGTATTGCATTTGGGACGTGAACAGCCAAGGCTACTCAGTCCCCTATCTATTTGTCATGGCATCCCGTCATCATTCCTAAGTAAACCTCACCACGAGGGACCCCAACTTGGCCAACAGGCCCTTAACTTCGTTAGGTCCTGAATTTCATTGGTGGTTTCAATTATGTCTATTTTCAACCATTGTTTCAACCATAGAAAGTGATTCATACTACCTATTACTACTTGATTTATTGCGATTATGATCATCCATAGGGAAACGCTTTTCAACCAACCAGGCGGAAAGCTCACGCCGGCCAGGAACAAGGCCTTGCAGGCGTGGAGAACGGCCGGGCTTTTTCAGGTATTAAAAAAAAGGCACAACAGGACAAACACGAACCAAAACATCTTAAAATCTGTGTTTTTTTTGGGGCCCTAAATTCTGACTCATGCCGATCCTTTTGGTTTGGCGGTTTGTCATGTCTATGAGTATGATTATGCATTGGATGAGACGAGTATCACTGGAATAGTAACCAGTTGAGCTAGGTCAGATCCATGGTTTATCCCACCGTAATCCCAGTATTTGCAGTGTTTACCCTCTGGTAAACTAACATAACTATGGAAAATCACCATTTTTTGGATGGGAACATCTACTATCAATGGCCATTTTCAATAGCTTTTTCATTACCAGAGGGTAATATATAGTTAGCTAATAGTTACCACCCGGTGCAGGATTTCTTCCATATGTCGAGCCTCTTTCAGCACTTGCAGCCCCTGAGATGGCACCCTTGCCACGACAACAGTGTTTTTGTCAGCCTGCGGGCAATGCAGCTGTGCATGATGCTGTGTACGTTTAAATATCAGAGTGTGAGTAATTAATGTAATTCATGCTCATAATTAGACATAGTCATAGTCATAGCCATAGTCATCATCATTCCCGCCCTGGACATATTTCCTGCAGTCTGTCACATGGATGTGGTACTGCAGGATGCTCAGAAGATGGGCAAGATTTGCGTGCAGGCCCGGACTAGGAAGAGAAGACATGTTCTTAACATGGAGGATCCCCAAAACCACTGGTTTCTATACTAATTAAAATTGTCATCCATGACTTGGATGATTTGGGGGTACCCCTATGACTTCGGAAACCTCCGTGAGATCTTTGGAGATGATCCCAGCCCGGTGAATACCCATGACTGGTAGTTTTGGTTCCTCAAAAGATGATTGCACTATCTGCAATGCTCGTTCAGTGGAAGCGAGATTTCAGCACATCCTTTATACATATATATTGTATATATATATATATACCTAAATATATATATATATATATATACACATGGATATGATTAATAATCCATCAGATATCTACAAATATTTAACACGCAAATATGGATATATTACCAATAGCGCACCATCTGCGGCGCATCAGGCATCTGATGATATCTCGGCCTGGGAGTGGCTTGGTCAGTTGATTTCACGTGTGTGAAAATGCAAACGCCCCAGTATTAGATCTAGCCATCAGTTGACATCAGGATGTGTTGTCTTGACAGTATATTAACCAGCAGCAAAGGTGGTGCCCTTTTGATTTGATGCCATCTCTATTTTCCGCGCTGCCACGACCACAAACCCTCGCTTCACCCTATCCAAATCTCCAGCAGTAGAGGCTGATCAGCAGTCCCATGGTCTCAGGTATCGCGTGGGAAAGAAAGCTACGGAAAAAAACGATGCGCCTTGGTGTAGCGCCATGCTGTGGGTCGATGTTCGCAGATGGTGCCATGGTGAGCTAATGATACATTAGATGGATTACTGGAACTGGGAAGCCTGGTCTCTGTATGGAAAAAACGTAGCAGTATTGATTACATGTGGTGTTTGTCGGATTTGGAAGGCACATGAATCAGCATCAAACCGTAATGATCAGGAATCCTATGGCATCATAAGGCATCATAGGGCATCATACAAATAGGATTCCGAACTAATCAATCCTATATTATATAACATTATATAACCATACAAGATCATAATGGACCATGATAGGCATAGATGAACGCAAGTATTGAAAGATATTGTAACGTTTGCAAACGATATTCTGGTATCAACATCCCAGAATGTCACCGGGTTTTGATTTTGTCTACCCAAAAAAGGTGACCCATGCGGTACGTATTCTATCAATATCCATGGTTTCCATGTTGTTATTTGCGTCTTTGGAGTCCCAATGTTGCAGTAGACCAGCTGTTGGATTCAAACTGATGGTGTTTGACGGTGCTGTAGATGACTATCCGTAATGGAAATGGTGTGTATTGTGGTTGGTAGTTTTTTGCAATATTCCACTTCCATCCAGAGTTATCTCCCTGTGTTTGCCATGGCTGTTCAACACTTTGTCTTGAGCAAAAACAACCAATCATTCTGCATGATTTGGCACCTCGCATATCACATTTTCTCACTATTTGGATCAAAATCTCAGCCCGACTCTGCAAGAAACACGTAGGCCTTTTCTTGGGGGGGGTTCAGAGTTTCAGAAACCATAAAGATGATGCTGGGACAGCAACAATTATCCCATGGCTTATGACTCAGTTGCGTCACTGGCCGGGAGTTTTCCCCGGTGCCAAATTCAGGATGCGTGCAACGAAGCCTATGAAGCTGCAAAGTGGGGGAGCTCCACAGTTGGGAGGATTGAGGGTGGGACAGGAAACCAACCCAGTGATATTGGTTCTAACTTTGTTGTTCTTCATGTTTAATTCATGATGATATAATTCATGTTTGTGAAGAACCCATTTGAGCAGGCCAGTGGAGTTCTTTTTTTTGTTGGGCTATAGTTATGCTAAACCATGGGGGTTGGGGTAGCCATGGGTCACAATGCAGGTGATGCTGCGATGTTGATGTGGTGATCCTGTTGGTTCCAGAACTATTTATCCTAAAAGAAAACACACCTCTATTAGCCGCGCACCCACTGATGCTGCTTGTATGCAATGTATATATACCTGTCCATACAATTCCTCAGTCAAGTGGATTGACAGATTAGGTGTTCACTAATGTGGATGATGATTATATATATACCTTTATATGGATGATTATATATACCTTTCCATACAATTCCTTTGAAAGATGCCAGACTTAGTCACTTGGTCCCCGCCCGAGGCGCTTGATCCTGTCCCCGGTGGCTGCAGCACAGTTCATCTTGGCCAAGATGCGAGGATGGGAGGGTTCCGAAATTCCCGAAATTGCGGTCTGAAAATGTGGCTATGGCTCAAAATTAGGGTACCAAAAATGGTAATTGTTTAATGGTAAATTAAGATAAACCAACCAATTATAGGGTCAATAATTTTGAGCCATAGCCATGTGGCAAGACACAATGGTGATAGTTATTTGATGTTATTTACGATTATTTGGCAGGGAAACAACTATGATGAACCATCAACTTTGGAAGGTACATCCCCGATTTTCAAACTCTGATGGCGTCAAATTGTGTACTTGATATTCCGCCAAACAAGACTCGTCCACAGTGTGCCATGGCATATTTGCCTACATCTTTGCCTTACATAACTAGGCCAGAAGGGTAAAGTGTTGGTAAGATTTGGTAGGTATACCAGCACTGGAATAGGTTGTGACTGTCTCATGACAGGAAAGATGTACCCAAGAAAATGATACATTTTTCGGGGTCACAAACACAGCTACCATCAGTTGTGGTGATGGTCCTGACAGCTGTTTTGAATCTCAACCATTCTTCATTGGTTCATATGAAGTTTATATGTGGATTTGATACTCACTGGATTGGTTTAAGGGAAAATTTACAGGAAACCCCTCTATTTGATGGGAAAATCCATGGTTTCCTGTAAATTTTCCCTTAAACCAATCCATTGAGATACCTATCACAAACTATCACTATACCTTTCATGGCTCAACCAGCAACAGCCCTTTCGATGGATGGAGGATCCGAAGAAAAACCCAAACTGGGCGGCGTCCGAAGCTTGTTGTGGAGAAGCTGTGGACATCTGTGGACAACTTAGAGGGGCCTAAGGGGATTCATGGAACAGAGCACATTCTATCACATCTTGAATACCCAACATGAATAGAACATATCATGATTTTAAATCCAAGCTTTGTAGTTGAACATGGACCAAGTGAAGTCCGTTGTGTACTTTTATTGCTTCAACCTGTTTCATGGGGGTTAAACGCCATCCAACAATTGCTGATTTTACCATCAACAATAATGGCAGGGATAAACTAACTGGTGGTGGATATTCTTGTCTGTACTCTTTTTTTGTTGCAGGGTGTTGCATAGATCTGCCATGTTTAATGATGGTGGATGATTGCACTGCACTTGGTGGTACGAATGCATTGCCTCAGATTCAGTTTCCAACTTGTTGAATGTGGTTGAGGCTTTTACTATTTTTTGATCAGATCATTGTCAATAATTGTCGGGATTTTGGACGCCTTAACAGCCGCTTTCCCAAAATCAAACATGGTGGGTTGGTCTCCATGGGTCCCCTATCTCTTGAGGCCTACATGTTAGGCGCGGGGGCGCGGTTGTTGTCGCCCCAGGAAGATGATTAAGAAAAAGAAACATGCCGCATAGCTGTTGGTGAAAGATGGCACAACACCCCGACCGAGTCTTAGGTCTTAGCAACAAATGAAGGTTTCCTAAGTCATGGGGGTACTCCCAATCATCCATGTTAGGATTTTCCAGTATAATTAAATATAATTAAACCATCCAGCTATCGGGGCTACCCCCATTGTAGGAATCCTCCAAATCAGTGCATTCCCATGAGTTGACCGTATTCACCGTGCCCTTCCAACGGCCTGCCAGCAAGCTGCGCCCGCACCTTCGGGGGTGATGAGTTTGTGACCAAGAGCCTTGGAGTTTGATGACACCGAGACATGACTGGGTGTAGGGTCTATGGCTTTGTATTTTTCGGGTTTATCTAAATATCTAAGATATATCGAATCATATGTATAAAGTATTTAAAGTACCCTTGTTGGTTGTTGTTCATGCAGTAGTGGGTTTAATCACGCCTAGTGCGGGGTTGCTACTGACCTGCAATAGAAATATCTGTTACCCTAATCGATGTGGTAGGATGGATGTGGCGGAGTGTCGGAGCTCCAAGCGTTGAGAGATCAATTGAACCCAGCAGTCCCAATGGGAAATCATGGGAAATCCCTGTTTTCTGCAGGACCCCAACTGAAAATATGCATTAAAATGAGGCAAACATAGCTGGTTTAAAGGCTGCTATAGCTCATCAGCTAGGTGTGCCTGGCAAGTTTCTGATCGGATTTTTCTTGGGAATTGACCCAGGCTTTGGACTGCCGCTTATGGATAAAAACCGCGTAGCATACTTCAATATCATAGGGGGGGTTGCAGTAAACAACATTGCCATAAACCAGCCCCCATTTACGTTTTTTTGCAATTTGGAGGTGTATCAAGAGCCAGGGTCTCTTAAAAACGGGTCTTGCAGTTTGCCACTTCACATTGGTTGCTGGCTTACTAACACTTTTCACTGGCCAAAACTCAAGGAAATCTTTGGGGATTTCCCCCGGCCCAAGATTTGGGGCCTCAATAGGCTCGATTCACAGGGTTTGATGGGAATCGGCTGTGACCCTTGGAGAGATTTCGCACCAACCTCCACTAGGCTCCCATGAACAACTCCTTAAACCTCGATAGAAATCCAAAAAGAAGCCCCATTCAATCCCTATCAAAGCCGCATGACAAACCCTTGTCCAATCCTATGAAACGATCATGAACCCCCTCAGGAAAAAGATAGATATAAAACTGGTCAACTGTTGATTTTTACATGAACAAAGACATGCACTGAGGCATTTCATCTTAGGTGATTTCTTCGTGGTAGATGTCGACAACAAGGCTGGACATGGGTTCCCAAGGATATCTTGTTGAGGGCCTATAGGGAGGTGAAAAAATGGCGCCATGTTTAGTATACAGGAAAACCATGTAAAATGCGGATACTACGGAGATCTAAAGTGAGTATATAATGTGGACAGTGGATATATTGTATATATAATATATAATATATTATATATATATACAATTGTATATATTATCTATACAGTCTATAGCAAGTACACACAAATTTCATACAGGGAATGAATGGGGCACCGCCCGAAAAACCAATGTGTGATGAGGATTTTTTGTTGGTCCAGCAGGATCCAGGCTTCCGAGATGATGTTCCAAAACGAGAGACCTGGCTTTCAGGGTTTATTGTATGTTAATTTGAGGGATGGTTTTCCATGGTTTTCCTAGAAATGGGGGCCCCAAAAAATTGCTAAGCGTTTTCTTTCGAAACAATGATATACCATTGGAGTTTTGGGCACCCCACATGTTTTTCAACAAACCCTTCTCATCTATGATGTGTGGGTTTTGAAAGTGTTGAGTTGCTGTTCTATCCTTTTCGAGGATCACCGTCCTGTCTGGGTAAGCAGTATGGAGACGAGCTCAAAAGGAACCTCTGATAATTTCAGTGTATCATGGCATGGAGAAGATGCATCCCCAAAATAGGTACATGTCTGAAATTAGACTACCCGCAAATATAGATGTTTTTTTAAACATAATATATATATATATATATATGATATATATATATATATACAGTGTTTTATCATCATGCTCCCAATGAAAATTTCTGATAAATCCCTCCTTTATAGATCATTTTCCAATTTTAAACCTCAATTTCTAAGGGATTGGTAATTTTTGGGATATCCCTCGTTTTTGAACATTCTCCGGGCCCTGAGCAACGCCCTGCTGCTGTCCCTGGCTCCCATCTGCAGGTGCGCTTTGATGAAGAAATGACGTTGAAGGAGGACTATGTGCCCTGGCGACGCCAAGTCCTGGACATGGCGAGTGCAGGGGATGGGAAAATGAGGGAGAAAATGGGAGAAATCTTGGGCCATGAATCTAACTTACATGGAACTAGATGATGAAATATCAAGCCTTGAAGGCCTTGAAGTGGGGATTTGTTTGGGATGTTTTAATGGCCCAGACTTGGGGACGGCTACTGGTGTCACACTTGAAAGATTGGCTGCATTTAGCCACCTTTATGTTCGCCTTAGACTCTTCGACCGTGAATCTTGACCATTCTCGACCCATATCACTGGGATTCCCAGTTCCTGTCTTATCTTTTTTGGTTGAACATGTCAGAACAGGAAGGCATGGCTCTCTGGCAGTGCCAACATATTCCCTTCTTATGTCAACCTAGCAGCAACAGGTCATTGGTTGCCCATCCCATTGGGGGATTCGGGGAATTATCCCAATGGAAAACCTTGTTTCAGCTTGGAGAATTATGATTTTTGCCCAGATCCCACACTTCAGTTGGAGAATCCTAGTTGTTGGTTCCTTTACCATCCTTTACCTGCTTAGGACTTTACGGCCAGCCACATCAAGGAGTACGGCTCCGTTGGGAGCCTCGGGATTTTGTTGATCATCGAAGTGCTGGGGGATGTTCTACAGATGAGGACACCAGAGGCTCGAACTCTTCCTTTTTTCCAGGGAAAATTTGTGAGAATAAAGACATCCCCCAGCCTCTGGTGAAACCAACAAAATTATAGGAACCAACAAAATTCTGGTTTTCCTATAATTATGTGAGAATAAAGACATCCCATATAATAAAGACATCATGTGAATCACATGAGCAACCAACAAAATTATAGGAAAACCAAAGCGGGAGTGGACTTGGGACGTTCAAACTTGTGTCAGAACCTTTGCAGCCGATAGGGGATAGCCACTTCCCGATAACCTCTTCTTACACATAGAATGATTTCAGCAAACAGTTTTTGGCAGCCAAGTCGGTGGTGTTTGTGGGGTGAAGCAGGGTCTACATTCAGTTTCTCGAAGTTTGTCCATTTTCAAGTTAGTTAGTGTATGCTAATTGAATTATGATTCCGGCAATCATCAGATTTCAGCCACCAAATCTGGGCTCGTTCGCCTGGTATTTCAGCGACCGTCCTGCGCCACGGAGTCTGAGGTGCTTCGCTGCAACCGCATGACGCTGAGAGTCAAGCACTACGACAACAGCGGTGGCGCTTGCACCAACCGTGATGGCAAGGGAAAAGAGGAGATCCTGAGGGAATGCTGAGTAGGTGGATATGGGCATAGGGAATATGCCCTGGGACAGTAGCTTGTTTTGTTTTTGTAAATGGTGAAGAAGCGAGGGAGTGGCGGCCCCATGTCCCAGTTACAGAGGGGTTATATATTCCCAAAGGTCAAGTGTTGAAACATCCAACTGTTGCTTTTTTTCTTGTGGTCTATGGCCCTCCGAGCCTGGAATGGAAGAGAAACGGAGCCCAAGTTTCATCAGTTCGGTCTGGAAGGGGGATAAGGGGCCCATGGTTCAAAATGATCGACCCCCCAAAAAATTGGAAGATTCAATATCGCAAAGTGACGTCAAGTGACATAAAGTGACCAAACAAACTGGTGGATCAAACAACGTCAGGAACAGAAGAACATTGCCATCTTGAAGCGAAAGTGGCCTCGAGCCATTAGAGATCACCACAAGCGCCAGAACGAGGCCAGGCCGCTGGGCTCAAAGATTTGGTGCCCAACGGCCACACAACGCGGCTGTTTGGACTTGAGGCAGTTTGGGTTGCAAAAACATGCCTTCACTAGTTCAAATTTTGATACATGTTTCTTATTCAACATTTTGATACAGTATATACAGTATATTTATGTTCACTATATTCACATTATAATCAACTTTAGACCTCCATACTATCCACCGTCAACATGGTTTTCCCGCGATATTCCGATTTATCCCCATTATACATATATATATATATATACACATCCATAACATCCACTTTAGACATATCCCAGTAATCGTCCTATTAATATTCTGATTATATCCCTATGTATGTATATAAGATCCACAATGTCTCCATGTCAAAGTTTTTTTTCTTTTCCCATAGGTTTCCCACTCAACCGTAGCGCCATTGAAATCCCCCCAGTACTTTTTTCCACGTTTCTGACAACCACAGGTGATCTTGTCGTGGCCCTCCAACAACGATGCGGAAGGCCTTGAAACGTTTGGAGGTCTCAGAGGGCGTTTGAACCACGCGGTGGATGGGCATCGAAGTCAATACCTCATATTCTGTTATATGTATGTGTATATCAGCAGGACTGACACATCCTGTTGCAGAACGAACCTATGCCAGGTGCATTATTTATCAAAAGTCAAATCTAGGGCCCATACCCAAAATGCTATGGCTGATGGCCCATACGGTACCAAAAATGCTATGGCTGATGGCCCATACCAAAAATGCTATGGCTGATGGTATCCCCAACCATAATATCTTAGGTAATGTGGTAAGGCTCGTACATGAACCATACCTACTGATTTTTTTTTGCGCCTCAAAAACTTGACTTGATTGCTGTAGATCCCCTTTTTTGAAGCTGAGAGCTTATTCGATTTTGGTCATTTAAAATTTGGATTTACCAGGAGTGGAATCTAGCACCAATTTTTTTTCTAAGCCATCCCCTTGATGATCATCAAAACTATCGTTGGTTTGCACAACTGCCGAGGCCAACTGCCAGAACTCGGCCATCTCGGGCGAAGAAGAGCGACAAAAAGAGCAGTAAGAAGGTCATGAAGGCGATGATGTGGAGAATGTGGAGAATGTGGACATCAATGGGATATCAATGGGGAACTATCAATGGGTATATGACTTTTTGGATGATTGAGCATGGCACGGTGATCATGTCAATGATCGAAGAGCAACAATTCAACTGGAGTTTGATGAGCATTCTGCTTAGCATCGGCACAAGTTGCGCCAGTTTTTCAATGTTTGCTTCTGAGGCTCGGGACACTTTCGAAGCAACGCAATGCGGCATGTTGTTTGGACAAGGGCCCTTCGTTTTTGTTGCTGTCTCCGCCGTTGAAATTGGACAAGATTGGACAAGCGAACATCACCCATGAGTTCAACAGGACTGGGGCTGGCTCCAGGTTGCGATGAAGCGAAAGCCGACCAAATCTTCCAAAGCTCGGCCTGTCAGCGCCTCGGATGGTACACATGGTCAGAGGAACGGAAAGGTGTTGAACCACCGAATAGACAGTAGACGTACATATGAGCCCCGGAAGTTATTTGGTGCAAAACGCAATTGACGGGGTGTTCCTACCTCGTTCTCCAGTCCCGTGACGTTTTTTGGGGTCGCCAATGCCGCACTTGTTTTTAATAGGGAAATGCTTTACATGCGATGCCTACCGCATTCTCGGGGTGTTCCTATCTCGTTTTCCAGCCTAATCATGATGTTTTTGACAAACCGGGTCCGCCACAATACTACTCTCCATTTACCAAATAAAAGGCGTTGCTCATATAGATTCATATATACATATTATATATTATTATAAATATCATACTATAATTACTGTTTGTACTTATATATATATACTGTATGAGACTCTGTGTATTTCTTATGATGTCTTCCATGTGTGTAGATATTGTATATTATATATATATGTATATGTATACATATCACATGTGATTCCATGTATATTTGTAGCGTTGTATGTGTGTTAAGCTTTTGATTTGCGTAATTTTCCAAAAAAAATCAAACTGATCATTGCACAAAATTCCCGCACCTACTTGTATGGTTTTGAAGCCAACGTAAAAATGTACCATCACTCACAGTGATGAAGAATAGCATGTGTGTAATAACTTTTGTTATTGAAGGACTACTGTTGCAGAAGGCGGCGTTCAACCCACCACTTGCATCCTGGTTGTAACATACGGTGGCCATTCATGGTCAGCATTTTGCCATGAGCCTTGCAATGTGACCAAACCTTGATTTCATTTGCCAACCAGTACTGACTTCCTAATATAACGTCGTATAAACAATCATATTCAAAATGCATTTGTTCGTAAGTATCGTCACTGCAATCAATTGATTCGCGTTTTTTTTGATGCCAAAACTTTCCAAGTTTCAATTGTTGTTCCTAAATCAAGGACCTCAGAACGACTTTGCCAAAAAGTGATGGTTGGCAAGGGAAATCATCCCAAATAATTTGTTCCATTCTCTTAGGGAATTGTGGCAATTTGCCCAGAATTGGCCCAGATCTTTGATGAATCCCAAGGCTGTTCGGAAGGGAGCCAAAACGGTCGATCGCGTGCGGGGCACATCTTGTCCGGTCACGGGGGATGATGATTTCTTCAGTTTCATTGCCACATAGTTTTTAGGTTTGATCATGTATTGTCCAACCCTGGCTGCGGAATTTCCGACAAAATATCAATCACCAACCAAGTTTTTAAAGGATTGGGTTTGCGATCTCAGCCAGCTGCTTTTGCTGGGTATGAACCCAAACAATTCACAGTTCTCCCAAGTAGCAAGTCAGTGGATTGATTCCATGGTGAAATGCAATCATGGCACCCTGAAATTTGGTGTTGACCATCCAAATGGGGGCCTTGCTTGGACTGCAATGATCGCAATAGATTGGTTCACCACCAACCATGTGATCCTTCACTACAACATATCGCGATATCACAAAACGCACAAAAGTGTGCATGATTGAATTGCATTGTACAACTATACTTGGTGGGTCACCCCAGTTGGTAAGTGGGTTATCACCCGGACCAATCCTACTTACCCTACATATAACTGGGGTTGTTGCCCACTTCCTGACTGGGGTGAACCACCAAGTATATATACATATATACATGTATAGATGAAGAGATGGAAATCTATAGTATTAAATACTTCCAGAGTATCCCATGTATATATTTCTATGTGTTTCAATAGACATCAAGAATTTCCATATGTATCCAGACTCGTTCCTTCTAGTTTTCCATGTATTTTTCTGTCCCTCTTGGGTTCAGGTGGAGCTGCCTTGCTCGCCCAATGCCAAGATGATCCCAACCGGAAAGGCACCGATTTGTCGGGCGATTTGTCGGCAAATTGATGACTGCTTCAATGAACACTCCAGAAAAAAAAACACGACATAGAAAAGTTGGAAAGTTATGGACAGCTAGAAATTGTCAGACCTGGACCGATGTTTCGATCTGTTTGTGGTTTCCAAGGCAACATATGTATCAATCATGCTGTTGTGCAAAGCGTCTTCTGAACAAGGCCGGTGAAGCTAAATCAATAGTGTTCCCCTGCTTCCACGGGGCGCATACTGATTGCCACATGTCAAGCTGACCCCAGTGGGAATTTGATGCTGATGAGGCGAACATTGTGTTATTTTTTGTAACCAGGGGTAGACGTGTGCTTGTATCGCTTGTTACCCTCTGGTAAACGTTTACATAGCGAACTGGAAAATCACCATGCTATTAATGGGAAAATCCACGATTTCAATGGCCATTTTCAATAGCAAACTGTTAGTTCACCAGAGGGTATGTTTTATTCCTAGAATGAAGAGGATATGTTCATATTGGGGACCCACTTTTGCGGCAGGTTCTCTTGCTGCAATGAGTATGACCTGAGGATGGGAAGGATATCCTCAATCTTGCAGTTAACATTCCCATTCATAATTGGTAACTCCACCGTTTGATTTATGGTGGATAAACATGTTTGAACACATCAACCAGATCAACCAGTTTTGTTTCACTTTTTTGGTTTCTAAATCGCCTACTAATCATATCTACTCATTCTATCTCTACATACTCATCTCCATCATTGCTCATGTCATGATTATGATTAAGTTGCTGTGTTGTTTCTTTTAATCATGCATTTTTTGTTGCTTGATATATTCCTTTCAGTTGAGTACAACCCATGCTGTAATGTGGTTTCAGCATGTTTCAGTATAGAATTACTGTATTGGCACATAGTTGCACCCAATCACGATTCCATCTCCGAATACATTAGTTGCACCTTCATGTGTTGGATACTTAAAACCAACAACCAGATTATATTGATCCTACCATAATTCCACACATATTTACTAGTTGTATCCCTTTTTGGGCTGTTAACCAACCCATGTCATCAGATTTCGACAAATAAATCTGGATGCAACTCATGCCTTAAATGATAGAGTTCATTCTATGCTCATGAGAATATGTATATATATACATAGATACACATATTCATTATATGTTCTATAATAATATTGTACAACACCGTATATACATATATATATATATATACAAGTGTACATGATGTATTTGTTACCCCCCTATATGCCGGAGAGTTGCGAGAGGTGGCCAAGTGTCCGGGCATCAACGCACGTCTGAAGAAGGTGGCGTTGGCGCTGTGTGTTACCCTCTGGTGATTTCACGGGACGCGAAGTGGAAAATCTTGGAAAATCACGATTTTCAAGGGTACATAGGGGTAATTGACCATAAATCATGTAATTTGTATCGGCAATTTTCCATAGCTATGTCCTACAAATATCCAGAGAGTATCTTTTTTTGGGTGAATTAGGCAGTAACTGATTGGACATTTGGGGGATGGTCCCAGAAAAGAGTGGGTAGTATCATGCAATTTGCCTCTTATATCAGCTATATATCATTCTTATTTGGGGTTATATCCCAATTATTATCCGAATGACCCACGACATGGGGACTTACTAAGCAGGGTTATTGACTACTTACGATTGCGTCTGATCATGCTCTAAGTAGTGTTGTCTCAAATGATAGGACTTTCGATGCCAAAGTCTGATTGTTCAGCAGCAACACGTGTGGAGCGCGTTACCAAAGATGTGTTTCTTGTTCTATTGGAAGCAAAAAGGAATCTAATTCAGCGAGACCATGTGGAATGACCGGGATAGAAATTAGGACCCTGGAAGTGTGATTGCAAACAATCCGTTTTTGATCATCCCAAGTTTGAGCCATACCTCATCAACAACCTCAATGTGTTTCACTGTGGAGGCATGTGGACATTTTCCTGAGATTGATCGATATGTCATTTATTGTTTTTTATCAGTATCTTCAGAAAGAATCCATACATAAAACAAAATTCAAGATACAATTTACACAGCACATCTTAATCAATGATATACATGCCAACTTATGTCCATTGAAGCATATCCGTATGGCCGTATGGCAATGTATGGCATATCCTCAACTTGGTTTGGTTCTCCTCCGGGTCCTTGGCAGGTGAACGGCAAGCGAGTGCACCAGGCAGGGTCCTGGGGTGCCGTAATTCATTGGGCCATTGATGGCCATTGGGTTATCATCAGTTTCCTTACTGCAATGATTTGCAATGGCTATTTGGTGGTGTAGCCCATTTTTGGACACACGTACTTATTGCAGGGAGCTCAACTTTCGACAATGACTCATCAAATTCCCAATAGGGGAGCAAACAGTGTTCAAATCCCTTTGTGATGTTGTTCATTGGCAATTGGAAACTGAGGACTTATCATCGGAACCCCTATGGAACTACCAGTATAAAAGGACGGGGGGTTGAAAGACTGTCAACCTGGTGTTTGAACCTTCCATTTGATGAATCAAAATTGTTGAAAAAGTATGGTCATGTTTGCTTCCCTGTTGTTTGCAGTGGAGAAGCCTTCCCAACACTGTGGGGGTCCAAATGGTTTTGCAAAATCCCCATCAAGTCGCAAGAGAGTCCGAGTGATGCTGAGTTGCTGTCTTATCTGTCTTATGCGTTTTGAGATCTGTTGCCATATTTTACTAAAGTACTGAAGATACTAGTAGCTCTTAGTGATACACGTGTACATACATACATATCTAACTTGTAGAACCCCTGATTGGCTTAAAACGTTTGGCCAGTTTTGGTGCAAGAGGGGGGGGGTATTGGTGCACGGTTGTTCCCGACTGGTGCAAGACTGGTGNGACTGGTGCAGAGGTGGGTCTGGGCTGTTTTTCGTGCTTCGGGCGAGCGGTGCAAGATTTGCTTTTTGTGGCGTTGGAAACCCCCTTTTTGGGGTCAAAGATATAGAAATCAGGTGTTGATCATCCACTTTTTGGTGAAAACTTGGTGCTGAGAATCCAGAATCTGGGGTTTCGGGAAATTGATTAGAATCCTGGGCGGNAGTCGGGCACCAGTCCGGAACCAGTCGGGAACCGCTCCAAAAAGCTTGAAAAATGCTAAAAATGCTGGTTTTTGCTGGGTTTTCAGCATTTTTGGGTCGGTTTTTGACCGTTTCCGAATGGTTCCCGGCTGGTTCCCGACTGGTTCCCGACTGGTTCCCGACTGGTTCCCGACTGGTTCCAGATTTGCCAAAAGCGGTGCTGAAATTTGCCAAAAGCGGTGTCAGATTTTGGCAAAAAAATTAGTATATTTGAATAAAGTTTGTTTTCAGACGAATTCATTGACTTGTTTGTTGAGTCTTGGCATTCTTCGTACCTAAAACCACAAATTTGACACCAGATTTATAAGTTTTTGACCCCACTTAAGCAGTTTCAAGCACCGCAAGAAGGATTTGCAGACACCAGGCCCAACACCAGTTTTGCGCTGTTTGAANCCCACGTTTTCACCACAAAATACAGTTCAAGCACCAGAAACTGAATTCCACGCACCCCGTTTCAATTTTCCAGCACCCTGCCGTGCACCGCCCCCCCCCCTCCCAGTCCACGTTTTAAGCCAATTACGGGCTGGGCAATATCTAACATATCATATGTATATTTATATATATATATATATATTTCATATATCATATGTGTGTCACATATCTATGTCGTGTATGTAAAGATATGTACATCTTATATTATCATCATCCACTACTGTATATCGTATATTTATAATTATATTATACACATATATTACTGTATACATACAAACAATATCTCCACATGTTTCTCTTTGCCATGTGTTCCATGTTTTTGGAGGATCTTTCGGTGGGTTTTCCATTTGTCAAGGTGGTGGGGAAGGTGCAATACCAGAGTCCCAAGGGCCAGCTGACGAGCCTCGGTTTTGATTCGGGGCCGGGGATTGGTCAAAATTTTCCAGACCTGGGGAACCACAGTGACCACGGGTGAATGGAAAGTCTATTTTTAATAGGAACTTAAGACTTCATCTAATTCTTGGGGTACCCAATTTTGACCCATACTCTCATACCTTGATAATTGATTTGTGGGAAACCATGGGGAATGAAGCCTCAATTATATGGGGATATCAAAGGGAGACCATCACGACTTGCAGTGGTGAATGGAAGGAGCTTTGAGCTGAGCAGGGAGCTGTGCAGGGAGCTACGAATTGAGTTTCCCAACTATATGATAGACTCTTGAATTGGAAGGCTTTAGTAGCACGCACCTAATGCTACTCACCACAGAAAATTGTTTTAACTCACTTCATGGTACCATTTCTAAATTTACCTAATGGTTTTGGTAAATCCTAGGCCGTTGATCATTAGAGGGGTACCATTTCCGCAGCAGATTGTCAGCAGGGTAGATAAAATCTACGGTTGCCGCGATACCAGATGAACACCAGAGCCATAGCTTTGAACCCAGGTTGTGATATGGAGGAGATTCAACCTATCATGTCAAACGGGAATGATGCATGAAGGGGCCAGGATTGAAATAGCAACATATAGCAACCACCCAAAGAGATAGAACATGATAGAACTGTGAATTGTTTCTGACATAGTCTTGCGCTACCGTTCTATCTTTTTGGGGGCTGCCGTAACCAACCCCGCCCTGCCAAGAAGGGATTCTTCTTTCCAGTCACCAATTGGCCCCAAAAGACCAATCAACCCTTACAGAATGTCTACAAACAGGAACCGCAAGCTGCAGAAATGATATAGTTTGGAGATTAATCTGCAATAATAATCCAAATGTCAGCTTCATATAGTGAACTGTCACCAATGTTCTTGCTACAATCAGCTCGAATCTCCGGTTGTCGCAGATCTCTCCAAATGGGGGTGTTACTGTAGCGCAAAAAGCTGTGGAACATCATTTGATAAACCATAACCACGGGATGTGAATGGGAGAAACAAAAAAAAAGACTCTCCATCTTTCTCCCCACCAAATCACATCACAACAGCGGTTCGCGCTGCGGAGCTCCGAGGTACAATTGCAGCGACCTCAGGTATGATCAGAACTTCGGGTACCTCACCCTGAAGGTGGGGTTCGAGTTTTGCCATAACTGGGGGCCGAAGTATACACAATTTTTCACAACTTGGGGATGGTTTATTATTATGGATTTCCTGATAAAGGGCATTTTCCAAGTACTTTCTGTTGAAGATGGTGTTTGTCAGCGAAAGAAGCAGCGTCTTGGAAAAAACAGACCTGTCGATGGGAGATCTTGCACTCAATAGGGACTATGACAAACCTTGACAGATAAACAGGGTGAATGAAGGGTTTACCCTCTGGTAAACTAACATAACTATGGAAAATCACCATTTTTAATGGGGAAAATCCACTATCAATGGCCATTTTCAATAGCAAACTGTTAGTTTACCAGAGGGTATCAACCAGCAGCAAGCATATGTTTTTCTCACGGCGAATCTTCACCATTGTTGGGGGGTCAATCAAGAAATCCAAAAGGGTCAAAAGAGGGCAGAACTTGGTATATGCCGCCATATGCCCACGAAAACGGGATGTTTTTCAATCCTAAAGTTGGCCAGCAAGCGTTCGTTGTGAACCTATAGGTTGAAACAGATCTTGACCCAATTTGTGTGTGTGAAACTCACACGGTTGCCACAATGTTTATGTATATAAATGTATATAAGATATATGGACATATATCTTTTCCGGTCAAACGCACATGAGTCTTGTTAGACCTCTAAATTTGCAGAATCTGTTGTCATTTTTGGCCAAATGTTCTCCAGTTATTGGTGGACTTTTTGGTCGCTTAAAAAACATGGCCGGTGACCCCTCCCCAACTCTTGGTCTTGGATGGATAGATGTCCTCACCAGACAAACATCTGATATTATTGGCCATGTAGATCTATTGACCTGGAAAATCATCTAAAATCATCAATCTAACTCCTATATTTCATGCAGTCTTATAATGAACATTGAATTTGGATGCCACACGTAACTGGATAAATTACAGCGACCTCACTATGACTTAAGGTAAGAGTACCTATCATTATCAATGACCATGTTGCAGGTGGGTGAAGCATAATTTATCTGCAGATATATCATGATATATCCACAAAATTGCCCTTTTTCCATGGAACATATGATTTTCATATGATAAACCATGGAGATTTCTGTAGGTTTCATGGGGATTTCTCTCGGTTTCGTGTGCTTTCTTGGGCTTCATGGCACGGTAAACACCGCTTTAGACGCCATGGCCGATGAGTCTCTGGAGACACCATTGGACCCTGAACTGCTGCGAGCTGTGCCTCTACAGGTGGAGATCCACGGCGCAGGGGTTTTAAGCCATAGAGAGATGGAGAATTACCCTCTGGTTATTTAACATAGCCATTGAAAATGGCTAATTTTGGATGATTTTCCCATTCAAACCTCCATTTATAGGGGATTTTCTATGGCTATGTTAAATAACCAGATGGTATATATGGATTATATATAGAGATGGAGATGGGGATGGGGATAGGGATGGGGACATAATCACGATCTCCAGTGGTGAAGGGATGGGTGAACTGAGAAACGGAGTATACCAGCGGAGCCATGGCTGTAAGGAGCATTCGGAATTGAGTTTCCCAACCACATGATAGATATGCCGATATGCCAACTTTCACAATTGGGGGATCCACGAAAAAGACCACGTGCTGATGTTTCTTGTTTATTTGGTTAAAATCAGATGAAAAGCTATGAAAAAAACAGGTATGTTCCAATGATCCAATGGACCCCACGAACTTGGCCATGAGGTGTTCTGTCTTGGACTCACCCTCTGGTAAATTAAAAGTCTGACCCTGAAAATGACCCATTTTGTGTGGAAACTCATCTTCCAAGCCCTACAGTGCCAGGGTCTATGGTTGATTTACTGGAGGGTATGTCATATGATGGTGTGTCATGTTATGTTTTGAGCTGCATTAGGGCGGCGAAACAGGGCTTGGTCAGCTTTTTTCGCAGTTTTGACTGGGCTTTTTAAAACGGTTCGGAATCCACCAACGTGGTGCTGGAATTCTGAACCATTTGCATATCAAATACACATATATATATATATACATATATATAATATATTGATATTATATATATATATATATTATACATATTTATCAAAGATAAAATTGATGTAATGGTTTGTAAGCCACTGTGATGGCCCAAGACCTATGGAACCAAAATTCGTTGGGGACTGAAAATCCATATTCACCATGATTCAGCAGCCATGGTGGTGTGAACAGCAGGGGATTCCAGGTGAGTCTGAAATCTGGATTCGCCAGGTTTGCTTGCAGGGAATCGGAAAGCATTGGAAGCGATCCTTGCGGCTCTCCAAGAGCGATGCGGGAGAATCCTCCTTTGGTGTCAACACCTATGGTTTGAGCAGGAAAACCGAGTCTTGTCCCGATTTCTCGGGTGACTTCTGGCCATTTAAATTACGCGACGCAATTTTCGAGAGGAAAGCATCGATGGATAGATTTGGTTGCCATCAGGATGTTCCCGGGAAGGGGCCCCTTAGTCAAGTTGGTTTACAAGTCTCGGTTGATGAACCAACTGTATCCCAATTCATGGCAAATTAATGGAAAATCGATGAACAACCATGAACATAGTTATTATAAACCCAATGGGATTTTGAGGTATCCAATTCTCAGGCAAACTCAAGTGGCATTTGCAATGCATATATCTACAGTTGGACAGGTTTATAAACCAGCTTGCAACTTGGGGGGCCTCCCTGTACCCCAGAGATGTTGGCATAATTGAGTCATGAAAGCCTCATTGATTGATTCGACCTCAAGTCAAATGTCCGGTTGGTAGTTGCATTCATCCTTTTCTCTATGTATTATTATATACTGACAAGGTGCATGTTTTTATCACCGGGTACTGATGAATTGGGGAGTATCCTCCTTGTTGTTTGTTCGATCGGCTAGTGCTGGTTGGGTAGGTACTGGTTCTACACTAAACATGCCGATACAACAAACAGCACAAGCACCTTCTGTGCTCATGGCGGCAGGAAGACTTGCTGCCGTGCAAGAAATGGCTTTGTTTGAAGCTTGGGTACCCCTTGCCAATCCACGGCTTGATCGCCATGGCATCGCAAGTAGTATTCGCCAGAACTTGGGGACCCAGGTGCCACAGTCGCCCAATGGCTTCAGGATCGAATCGACTACTTCTTCAGTCATGACTGGGAGACATCCAGGTGGCTGAAATGGTTGAGTCTTTTGGTGATGTTCAATGCCCCTGCAGCTGCCATGGTGATGATTTTGGCCACTTGGATCTCTGAAAAATCCCATGGGACCATGGAAGCCAATGGGGGCTAGTTTCAGATGCTGTTGTTCTTCAGATGATTTGCGAGATTTAAACATAGTTTTGGCTTTTTCTGGAACGCAGGTGGCTTAACTGGTTTTGCTTCAGGTGATGCAATTTACATGCCCATGTTTGTATATATCCCTAGTGAATTTAACATTTGTGGAGTATCTCCCTAGCAACAAACCCTACAACTGAGGTGACGGCTTTGTTGTCAATCTTGGCATCAGTTGGCAGTCCCTCGGAACAGCTGATGCTTTTGGAACGACACGTCTTGGCGTGTGTGTGTGTGGCCGGCCGGTTGTCGTGTTGACAACCTCCATGTAGATAGAAAAGGTGAACACTTTGAAATTTGTGGGAAAACACCATGTATAATTTCTGTAATATCCTGGAAACATATATATATATATATCTCTTTTTTTGGCTGCTATATTTGAAGCACTTTTTATAGGACAAGAGACATGGCAAGAAATGCATGAATTATTTATCATGATGGTCAATGTGTGTATGTGAAGCATACTAGACATATTCGAAGATCAATGCGTTACTATATACTATACGATCATGTGCGATCTGAGCTCGCAGTTAGATGCTGTCAAGTGCATCATTCTGGATAACCTTGGCTGACAGTAGGAATTCGACATGATGATCGGTATGCCACGGTCAACTTTGATGCTAAGATTAAGAGCTCTTGCACCACGCGGCCCACATGCCAGCTCTCACAGGTATACCTAATGTGCTCGTGCCTTTGCTACCCTTGTTGGCAGCAATCTCCTATTTTGTCGCTGGGACTGGCGAATTCGGTGAGTTTCCAGCGTCGGTCGTGGGGATGCCAAATGTATTAAATGGATTTAAATGGTATCGTCGTTTCTTAGGTGTGATATACTGCACGATCTGTTGAACTTTAGCAACGATTAATTTGATGCATGTTTTATAGAATCTATTATAGAACAGTAAACTGAGTATAAACCAATTCTCGGCTGTGACTAGTTCGAAGTCAGAACGCTGCCTTCAGCAACAACCGCAAATCCATTCGGGCGACCCTCCAGGCAACAAGTGGTGGGGACAGTGGAAAGACTACAGCCCCATGGATTCCGATCCCCACAACCATCATGAACACTTTCTATAGGGGGCACCACTAACATCCACCAGAAAAGTCTGAGAGGCGGATTCCATGCGGTCCATTGATTATGTGGTTACAGACACGCTTTTTGACTCTTTTGGACACCGGAACCGCAACTCTCCGGAGGGCATCTTCCCATGACTGGGAAAGCGGTGCAGGATATTGAACATTGCTCCATGTTTTGATTGGATTCTCTAATTCGTTTGAGGGAAACCTGCAAGAAACCACGGTCTCACCAAGTTGAAAAAAAAACATAAATGTTGAAAATCATTGGCAAACCAAGAGTGGGAAGTGATCATGTTCTCAACCAGTCATCCAGTCATGAACATTGTGGAATCGTTCCTTAAGGTGTCCACCTGGTGGTGCACCCCCAGTTGCATTTGTTGGTTGTTTTGTAAGCCCTAAAAACATCCATGAACTATAGAGAATAGGTTAGGTTAATCCCTAAACTACCAGATCCCCCAGTGGATTTACCAGGTTTCGCCCAGTTTTGATCCAGGTTTCCAGCCCAAAAAATCAGGTGACGCTGGGATTTTGGCAGAAACTTCGGTCGCTCTGGCGGAAGCAGCCGCTGGTCTTCCTCGAGACTCGGACTCGCTGCATGTGGGCATCGGACTTGGACACGTTTTCGACTTTTAGACCCGAAAAAAGATGAAAACATGGTTTGGGAAGATGACATTTCCATCTTTGGACTTGGCTATTTGTAGCTATGATTTTGTTGGTGGGCTGTTGTAGGATCCATTGTCCCAAGATTTCAGACGAGTGTATACTACAAGGGTGGCACATGAGCGTTCAATTTGTAGTATAGACATTGGAGTGAAAGAGTGGCATGCATGACAATGACATATGTTTTTCCCTTTGCTTGGTCTATCATGAGAGGGCTAAACAATCAATTAAAGTCAATTAAACAAGTCAGTCATGAATGCTAGTTGAAATAGTGAACTGGTGATTTGGGTGCTATTTTGTATCCCAGGAACCCCAAATGTGATTTCCCGGGAAACCCAGGACCGTCTATGCATCGCACAACATGACGTGGCGCTGAAGGAGCAAGGCATTCGGGGCCTCGGATCCTTCCTGCAGAAGTCGCAGAATCTTACCATCCTCTGGTCCGGTCGCTACTTCTCTCGCTTGTCGCTGGGAAATCACTTGGAAAGTGTAGATGTCCCCATTTTCTTTTGCCACGGTTTGTGCTCCAACTTGGTGCATCATTTTGCATCCACTGGTCATGACAGCCAAATAGTGGACCTGCAACCTATTTGTTTACTGATACTGTGTATGTATGTGTATATACAAATACATATGATTACAAATGTATATATGTATATAATATCTATCATATATATATATAAACGTAAATATATAAATATAAAAAAAAAAAAACTATATATATATATACATATTATGATTATATACATATATTCTATGGTATATCATTATCATATACATATTGGCTGTTTGTTCGGCTCTCTCATTTGATGAACATCTATGTCACCTGAACGGCGCCCCAGGTGGTGCCTTTACGAACTCGCTTCGTACCTGAAAAATGAACGGCTCCAAGAGAAGCGACACATTCAGATCTTGCCGGTGCATTTGTGTGTCTTGGTGAGCCATGACTTCAGGGTGCGAATCATCAAGAGATATGTACATCTATATATATATATATCATGTATATGATTGGTACATATGTATTCTATGATTGGTAGATATGACGGGATAGACTGGATCTTGGATATCTTAGTTCGGGCTTGGGTTTTCAGATTGACTCGTGCATGTAAACCGGAGGGAACCCAAAGATCCCAGAGAGGGTCTTGGAGCACAGATGGATTTCTTGTCTCGAACTGACCAATCTCATCCCACAACCCGACGAGAAATCCCCATATTTACTCCAAATTAGACAGATTTGTATGATACAACAAGGTTTCAGCCCCCTTTGATGTCACCGTCCTTCAGCACTGGGCCGGTTAGATAGTAGATGTTGCTACTAGATATCAATGAAGAGATAAAGTGTTACTATAGTTATATAGTTACATATGATTATATGTATATGTACATACATATGCATATTTGATCATATTTGTATATGTATATTTACTCGCAAGATGTCAGTTCTTGCCCAGAACTTTTTTTGGGAGTCAGCTTCATCAGCTTTGCCCAGCAGTTTTGCTGGTGGCCCAGTCAGTGAGGTCAACAAGTTGAAGAGAGATTCAAAATTTTGTATCGAATAGCAACACAAGGACCATGTAAGCCCTTGTAGTTGATATATGTTTTGCTCATCTTTGATTGTTGTCCCGGTTTATCATCATCTCACGATCCAAGAACAATCCATTGTGATCTATGTAAAAAAAAAAAAACACACACTCAGGCGGATTGAACACCGCTCGCGAAGACCCATACAACCCCAACAACCCCAGCTTTTGTTTCTGGTAAAACATGGTTTATCAATCTTGCTACAAAAAACTCGGGAGGTTCATGTTTCAGTCGGTCCTACTTTCTGCAGTTCTTGACCCCATAGGTTACTTGCCTCTTGCCGATCTTGATGAGCAGATCTATCATGTCCTGCAGTTCCAGGTACTTGATCTTCTTGTGAACTCCAGGCCAGATATGACTTTTTCGCCCCACATTGTGACATGTTCGATCATCACCTCTGTGCCTTCTCTATGTATACGATATATTCTGTACTATATATGTATATATATATATATATATAATCATATAGTTATATATACATATGATATAGACATCATCACCTCTATGTCTATTGTGTAGGTGACCCCCTGGTCAAAGCCTGGGGAATTGCAGCTGTCAAGGTTTGCTGCTGTTGATCTCCTGCGTCCAATCCACTGCATGGATAGCCTCGGGGCCCAGGGATGGGATGAGGTGATTTCACCAGCAAAAATGAGGATTGACACTTGAGTGATGTTGGCTAAGTTGGTATAACTCCAAGAGCTGTTGGCTTTGTGGTAGATATAATATCATATGAAGACCTATAGTTGGTGGGGGTGATAAACCCACACGATTTGATTTGGGGCACCACCTCGTAGACAATAACGGTCGTTTGCGGTGGTTGTTTTTCTACGTCGCGGCACATCAAGATGCAGTTTCTTGGGAATCAAATGTTGGCAGACACCCTCTATGGATCTCTATGGACTTTTGGAATCTTTTGGATTGTTTTTGTCTTTTGAGGGTTTGATGTTGGTGGTTCATCCGCAACCAGGTTGTCATCTTGATCTTTCGCAGCATGGGTCAGCGTCCCAACACAAGCCCGGTCCTTCATCAGCTTTTTGGTCGGGGTGGTGCTGCCTTCATCCCGCTGTCATTGTACGTGGCTTGGGCCGTTGCAAGGGGGGAAAGCAGCTGGGAAAAAAGGACACATGAGAGTTAGGCACGACTCCAACCGGTCCAATATGGTCCAATGTTGTCCAGGTGTTGGTCATTCTCAGTACTGTATGCCGTACAAAAAAAAGGGCACTCTAATTCTTGGGATACCCAAAGAAACAAGAGGCGAGTCACGGTGTCTCACCAATCTGTGGACCATTTTCCGCCATTCCTTCGTCTACACTATTCAACAACTAGTTGGTGGTTCCAAACATTTGGTATTTTCATCCTATCTGAGCAGTGTTCAAAACCACTGCTGGTTGATAGGGAATTGTGCTACCCAATATATTGGGGATTATATGGGATTACAATAATCCAATAGGGGAATTCCTGTAAACCAAACATAGGAGATGATGATCCCGACTGTCCCGACTTTCATATTTTTCAGTTTGGTGGCTCAACCACCAATCAGACTGGCTGTGTTTTCCACTGCCACCCACCATGATTGTATCCATTGCAATCCTTGGCCTCAGTACGATCCAAACCGAAGTGTCTTCATAGTTCCAACTTCCCACTGGCCCAGTGCATCTCATTTTGTTGTTCTCTTTCATTCTATGATATCCGTAAAATTGCAATAGATATGATTCCATTCCGCCGCCTTTTTGGTGACACCCCCCCATTTTTTGGGGAACAAGAAAGAACAAGTCCACGAGTCCACAACACAAAAAACCAGGGATCAACTCGGATCACGTGGCAGCTTAGGTGGGCCTAGGATGCATGACGCGGTTGTACGAACTCCCGGATCAGCTGCGACACTTCAGAGTCCAGGACTTTGGGAAAACTTGGAGTCATTCTGCACCAAGAACAAGGGGAAGCAAGGGAACAAAAAGGGACTGGGAACATCTGATCTTTTCCACTGAATTGGTATTCACGGCAAAGCGACCTCCCATTTAGATCCATTTAGCCTTCGCAGTGTAGTCAGCTGGACTTTCAGACTTGGAGCCACAGATTTTGTTGCCTTTTTAAGTTTTGACACATCCATCTTAAGTTAGTAGTACTAGCTTCAAGTATCTGAAGACTGCTGGAAAGCCAATAATAAGATATACCCTCTGCTTATTTGACATAGCATAGCTATGGAAAATGGCCCATAGAAATAGATGATAAACCATGGATTTACCTCTGATTTCCAGTTCGCAAAGCGTATCAACCCGTGAAAACCAGAGGGTACAGTCAGTGTACAATCCCAAGATCAGTTACAGAGTCCAGAAACGCCCGCAGGATGCGCAATGCTTTTGTTGCTCACATGACCACAGGCACCCGGAGACTGGAAAGGAGCTGCCATGTGATCGCAAGCTCCTGGGCGGAGGCTGAAAGAACGTGCCGAACACACCAGGTCTGAAAATCAGGATCCAAAACGTTCCCTCTGGTAAACTAACATAGCTATAGGGAAAATGGCCCATTTATAGTTAGATTTAACAATAATAAAAATGGTGATTTTCCATAGTTATATATGTTAGTTTACCAGAGGGTAAATGGTTCATTTGTGGATCACTTTGCTAGGGAAACCATGGGTTTTCCACATCCAAACGTTTACCCAGAGCCGCGAATGTCAGCTTGAAAAGGCGTTGGGCGTTGGACTACACTGAAGTACTTTTTGCGAGTATAGTTGGTTTGTGCCCAGTATTGTTAGTTGAGTTAAATCCCATATAATTCCTATAAAACATGTATATATATAATTATATATATATATAATTATATATATATAATTATATATACATATAATAAAATATATACAATATATATACATATTATATACACATAATCATATATCCCCGGTTATTGCTGTTTAAATGCGATCCTCATCCAAAGAAGGGTGTGCAAACGAGCTTCAGTCGTCATCAGTCTGAGTTTCACTAAGAGGTGGTGTTCGGTGACTTCAATTGGTTTTCAAGACTCCAACGTGCCCTCCAAACGAGCACTTCGGCAATTTACCGCAATTTTTTGTGGCAGGAATGGTAATCCTGATGCGTTCATATACACGTGTTTCCATTTGGAATGTGGTGGAAAAACATGATCCAAAAAAAACAACAGTTTTATTTTTCATGAAATGGCCCCCGGCCGAATCCGAAGGGTCAACTGGTCTTCGAGGCTTGTCTTCAGTGCCCTCGAGAAGTGGTTTGGTGAAGGGTCATCCCAGAAATCGGAGCGTTGGATTCATCACTTCAATCTGATGCTGGGCGATGGTCAATTGTTGGGCACCATCGTTGATGATCGCTGATCTTGATACATATGGGACCGAAAATCTGAAGACAACTTGCTATGCGAAATACCCTGAATCGGGAGTGATTTGATGGTAGACCCTCATGATGATTGTGGCGAATGATGCGACTGTGCACGGAGAAGCCATTTGTGTTCGGATTGATGATGGATGTTTAGAAACAAAAACACGCTTGCAACATGATCCATGACATTTGTTGTGGACGGGGAAACAAGCGTGATATAAACGTGCTTGCAACAGTGTTTACTTTGGCCTCAAAATTGGCAGTCATACACTTGAATAGTTATATCAACGCTATACACCATTCAAGCTGGGTATGTAGTCAACACCACACAAGCTGGATAAGTAGAAACCCAAATTATAGTATGTTGACTCTTTTCTCTCTGCGGTGATAGTCAAATTTCAGATTCTCTCACCTCCAGGATGGATGCATGTTTTTGTATAATGTTTTTAATAGTGCATAATCCTGTATACTAAATTTAAATTTCTGTAAATGCGATGTAGATTCAATAAACACACACACACACGGATACAGAGCTTGGATGTTCTCTTCGAAAATCGTTTGTGATGGATTCTGTATCCCAAATCATTTGTTGTGTGGGGGAATGCAGTGGCCTAATCAGCAACCAGATGAATTAGGACCCAAATCTTTGAAAACCTTGAATCTTTCGCGATTGAATCTTTGGTGCATACCTAAAATGAAGAGAATACCCTCTGGTAAACTAACATAACTATGGAAAATCACCATTTTTAATGGGAAAATCCACTATAAATGGCCATGTTCAATAGCTATGAGTTAGTTTACCAGAGGGTACATGATAAACACATATCAAAAATTAATAAAACTGGTTTTAGGTTTCAAGTCATATGTTTCCTTTTCAACCCCATGTGGGATGACGAACCCAACTGATGAGCCTCAGATTGACCCTCAGGATGGTGAGAGCAAGGTTGAGTAGCCGCATTGCTGGTACCGTAGGTCGGGGTTTGCCTCCCTTCACCTACGTTCCTTGTGACCATGGTGGGGGCCGGTTGGCAACGGAGATCAGGTGGAATAGCACAGCATCCTAGAATCACAGGGGTTCAGGGAAAAGAGGTCATGGCTATCCACTTTTGGGCTATTTTTTTGGTGAGCTTTCCATAGTGGAAAAAGACATTATTGCAGTACACAGACCCCCTGAAGTAGGATTTTCGGCCTGAAGGTGGATGAAAACACTCTCATTCTTGGTTCGTACCTCTTGGTGTTTGGTTGGTGGTCAGTGGTCGCACCAATCTTTCTTTGTTTTGTTAACGCAGTTCACATGGGTTTGGTACCTGAAAATGGGGTATGCTGTATTGATGCCCAATTAACTCATAGATTGCAACCGTATTTTCCTCATGAATCGCCAGAACTGGGGGTCAATTCCTCAACTTCAGACAGACCCCAAACCTTCCCATATGCTCCATGTATGGAATATGAATATGAAACATTTATCCCCAAAATCACTCAAATGTAGCTAAAAACACACCATAAATGAACTGTCTTGGCTCGATTTTCCAGATTTGAAACGGCTCAAAAATCGAACAACACATCCAGGTTCTATCGACTGTGTGCATGTCTCCAGTGCCATTCGTTGCCTTCTTTTTGCCTGTGGCCGGGCCGCAAAAGCACTGGGATTTCCAGGTTCTACCAATCATCTGAGTTTGATATAATTAGGTACTACCCTTTGGAAATCAAATATGGCAACGGGAAATCCCCAATCAATGGAGGTTCCGTTTGCTGGAAAAAAAACGTTGAACTAAATTGGGGGCTTTTCCGTGGCCATGGCCATGATTACCTGAGGATCCTGAGGTTACTAGGAAGCCACTTGTGACCCTGACCTTGGCCAATGAGTTGCAGATATCAAGACAGTTCATCATTAATTAAATCTTTAAGATTCTTTAAGCACTGACATCAAGATGGTTTGAGGATACACCATGCGTGGCGGATCTGGGTGGTGAAATACACAAGACTAGTCACTAGTTTCAAGATGTTCCAAGTTTGGTTTCATCGCTACTTGGGGTGAGGGTGGTGAGGGTGGTGAGGGTGGTGAGGGTGGTGGGAAGTTAGGCAGAATTTTGCAAATCCACGTTGGGGTATGTGTCACCCGAAAGAAGGGACTTATGCTCCAACCGGGTATGTCCTCACAGGGGGTATTCTTGTATACCCCAAAATAGCCATTTCGATCGGGAAAATTATGCTTGGGATTGTTTGGGTATCCAATTTTGGAACAAACTCAAATCTGTGACCCTCAGGAAGTGTTTCACCCCAAACCCACAGCCTTCCAGAAAGGCAACACTAATTCTCCATCGTCAAAAGTGATGTGAACTCATGAACTTTGCCTGCATGGAATTGTGACAATACGATTATTCACATTTGTATCTATCTATCTATCTATCTAGCTAGCTTTCTATGTTTCTCTATCTCTATATCTATAGAATCTATGTATATCTATATCCAATTCTATATCTGAATCTGTATTTATCTCTAGATCTACATCCTCATCTACACCTACAGTACATCTACATCACATCTTATTGTACGTATATATATATATATAGGCGTGCGATTGCATTACCACTGTATGCGTGTGCATCAGCAAAAGTACCGTAAGTACTATACCGACGAAACTGCTTTTCCAGGATGTTATTTTGTGAAAATGCTTATTTGTTCTTTTTGGTGTTATTCATTTCAGCAACATCGTGATGTCTCGGTGATGATATCTATATAGGATATATGTTTTCAAGATAAAGACATTGTGATTTCACGGAGACGAACAATGTTTGATAAAGGGAACATGTCATTTTGTACTGCGTTTTGCGCTGTATTTTGCTCTTTGAGATGTTCATGCATCACATGGAATCGAGCATTGCCTGGCGAAATATTTTGAGTATGTCCGTATAGGGTCAGCAATCCCTAATCATTTTTATTTGTGTAATCTTAGTCAAGTGAAATAGAGGGGGTGGTAATACAATCGCGTACCTACATATACATATATATATATACATACATATTATTTTTTTCAATGACATCAATATCAATATATTGTATATGTACCCACCATAGCAGCCGCACCACCAAGGCGGCACTAAGGGGAGCCGCGGATGATGACGACGATAAAGAGACAGATGAAGACGATGGCGAGGGGAAATGGCAGGAAACTCGGAAAAAAAAGCTTGGAGCATGATCTCACTCTTCTGACATGATTGGTATACGCAGTATATTTGGATATCTTTAGGAATACTGAAAAACTAATAAGAACATAGAAGAGCTAAAGATTTAAGTGAAATCCTTTCTCTGGGGTTGAATATGGACGTAGTGTTTTCTCTCTATCTATCTGGTCTTATCTAATCTAATATAATCCTAAATCGAATCTAAATCTAAATCTACTCAAGTCTATTTATATGTGAGTGAATTGTAACAACCTCACCATAGTGATGGTTGTTATAGGGAAGCATCCCAAACACTGCTCCTTTCAGGCTGGTAAATTCTCACATAGCCAAACATGTGTGTCTGTGTATATATAATCCATTGACGGTTGATGGTTCTGGCTAGATTGACAGATTGCCGCTTGGTACTTGACTGGTTACACTACATGGTTGACATGGTTGTAGCTCGTTCATATATGGCCCTTCTTGTGGGATTGATTGATTATGGTCATTTCCAGTGGGATGACTGGAATCCTCCCATGATGGGAGGAATCAACCGGGAATGGGGCAGGTGAACCAGTTGGATGGGTAAGGCCCAGGCAAAATGGCTAGGTGAGAGCTCACCCATGGTTGGATACTGTAGGAGAGGAATCATAAGTTACTGGGTTGACACCGAACAGAGGCTGATATGCGAATGTGATAGAGTACTTATGGGATACCAAAGATAATTGACGTACCATTTATAAGTTGATTTTATTATATACACCCTTGGAAACCCCAACATAGTGGGCCGGACAATCATTACGGTGCAGAGGAATCATCAAAACATCAGCGCATGGCCACCACTTCCGGTGGATGACCAGAGGGTCAGAGGTCAAGCCTTCCAAGGTTATCCATAGTTTCTGGGTTATTCCAGCAGATCAATAGCAACTATTTTGGTGTTTTATTTCCAGCAGATTTCAAGGTGAAGTGACTCAAAAGTGACTGACCAACCAAAGGGATATAGCCAATAGTCATGGAAGGAACTTGTAAGATCAACTCTGTTGACCTTTGCCTTTACCCATATTCCTTGATCAAATCCTCATGTGGAACCTGCCGCAGGGGAAGTTGCTTGAACTGCTGGTTCCGCCTTTATATGGTGTCTAGACGTTACAACCTCGGGGCAAACCTTGGATATGAATCTGACGATGGAACAATATGAAAACTAAATGGGTAATGCTGGTAAAGCAATCATCAACCACCCATACAAATTGATGGTTTATACCAACCATTAAAAGTGGTAAATGTTGGGATAGTTTACTATTGTTTGTCTAACATTAGCATATGTCGTTTACTTCGCCAGCCGATGTCAACAGTGGATCGAAAATTGACCATGCTCCCAATTGACCACGCGCTGAGAATGCAAGTGGGGTCCTATCGGACTCCAATGAGGAAATCCATTTACCCTCCGGTAATCAAACGTGGCAAGCTGGGAAATCCCTTATAAATGGAAGGTTTTATGGGAAAATCATCTAAAAATGGTGGATTTTCCATTGCCATGTTTGATTACCAGAGGGTAAAGAGATGGTAGTGCTGGAAGGTCTTGAAACTCTGGGGGACATCATGGTGACGTGACGGCATGATCTCTCTATGACCTCTCGATGATCTATTTGTCTCTGTACCTATTTCTCTTCATCCATTTGTCTATTTGACATTACATATAATATATATATACCTAATAATATATAGATAGTATATGATAGTCATGATATCATGTTTTCTACATATACATCTAATATATACACACACCATTATACACAACATAAGATAAATAAACAAATAAATATATATATATATATATAAATATTTATATATTGATGTGAGATATTCCTGGATAATTACGCTTCGTATTTCAGAAAATTGACTCGCACGTGGTTCTTCCAATTGCTAAGAACTCAGCCAGAGTTCTGCGGCCCATGAGGTGTCTTTTGCCTTCTGCTGATCATTCAGGCAGCAACTATATATATGGGGACGGATGTACCATGATACAACAATCATTTGAACTACTATGATGGGGAATTAACATGACTTACTGCAACACTCACTATAGCATGAATATAAGGTGCATGATAGTAGATATACCATACTATATTGCAATGGGTATATAAACAGCAGTACAATATCCTTGTTTGAACATTTAGGATTTAGTCCACCGTTTTATGGGAAGAAAATTCGGATATAATTGGAACCACACAACGGATACGATCTAAATTTGTGTCTCAAAATGTGGTATACCTCAAAAATCGCGTTGTCTTCGCGGAAATGGTAACGTGTATACTTGCGGTCGTTCCCTTTCAACGGTTGGTTCGTACAACAGGGGCAACATTACCAATGGAACTCTGGCAGTGAATGGCTCAATGTACAGACATTCGAGACATCGAGATTGGATGATGTATGATGTTGTGGGGACCCTTCCATTGACTACCCTCTGGTAAACTGACATAGCTATGGAAAATGGCCCATTTATAGTTGATTTACCAATAAAAATTGTGATTTTCCATAGTTATGTTAGTTGCCAGAGGGTAAATGATTTTCTCATTTAAATGCCCATTCATCGTGAATTTTCCAGGTAGCCATGTTTGAGGAGACCCGTAGTTGTAGGGTAAGCATATGCTTTCGGACGCTGGCACAGGCTTGTCGTTTGGTCTTCTATATATTCCAGCCACTGTGCTGAAACTATTTCCGTCAAGGCCTAGTTGCAATGTTTTCTTCAAGTTGTGACGAGTGGCCTCGTATCAACAAGAATGGAATACGTGGGTTCAGGTTGGCATTTCAATCTAACTTTTCATGTGCATAGAAATTCTGTGACATCAACTCTTTCTCTGCGGTACATTTGTAGTTGTAGACTGCACATGTACATGGTTTTCGAGCTGCAAAAAATGATTCCTGGCAAATCAGAACTTGAACGGAATCGAAGTACTACCACAGGCCAAGTTGCCCCACCTTGAAACGCTTTACATGGGTTTGTTTGAAGTTCCCCCCACTGGTTTATCATCATTTTCTGAACATTCCATCCATTTTCCTACACCCAAAACGGTTCAGGTTTCAACATGGTGTCCCTAGTCGCTCAGGTGCTACATGATGTATATATTCAAGTGGGTTTATCTGAAAATTGGCTACCCCGGAAATCCACTAACATTGGTTAACCAACATGAGCCCTACTGAATTTGGAAATTTCGGGGTCCCGTGTTCAGACACACCCAACTGTTGCCAAAATGCTGCTGGAATGGTTTTTTGAACAATGCTTGGATTACGGAATGAAAGCTAGACGTCCTAAGCCATACTTACAGTGCCAACTAGTCTCTGCGCGAACTCCTCCTGATATGGTGGTCAAAACGCATGAGTTTTCCAACTTTTGAGCGGTTTGGACTCACGTGTATTTCTCCCACATAGTTGGATATGTATATATATATATATATGTACATGTTTCCAAGATGTTTGGATATGTTTCATGCACGAATATCATCCAACATTCATGTACATCCATGCTGTCCCGCTATTTTGATAATTCCCAGGAATCCCATTCATTTTAGCCCCCACACATGTTTGGACATGTTTCCTCTGCTCATAATATCCATAGATTTCAATCTATTTTGACGATTTCTGGACAATCCTCAAATCCCATTCTTCATGGGTTTCTAGCTTTAACCTCCCAATTTTTGGACCATCAAAATCCTATTTGTTGATGATTTCAGCTGCCGAAACCTCGCAAGAATACCGAGTTGCTGCGGGTTCTCCACCCCTCTGCTGGCCACATCGCGCTGGCGGCGCGCTCTGCTGGCTCTACTTATGAGTCCCATTATCTGGGTGACGCGGTGACATCGGCGATGATTTCTGGTTGGAAATGAACAACAATGCGGAAAACCACGGGGAATGAATGGTGATAGAAATGATGGGACATATTGTTGTTTGATGTTTAGTTGGCTTTGGAATATGTTGGATATGAGGATCCAAGCTGAACTAGAGGAAACTATGGCTGGGGATGAATGAGAGCAGGACCTCAGGACCTCAACGTAAACATGTACACCATGGTTGGGAGTAGAGAAAGCAATGTTCAAAATTCAAAATTACCTCATTTTCAGGTTCGGAGTTCACTCTGGTACCCATCTGTTCACACCAAAATAGCTGGGATTTATGGATGTGCATCTCCCTAAAAATGCGAGTTGGCCCGTCCCCATTTGGGAATTATATGTTTTGTTTGGCCCAGATGGAGTTGAGGTTTTCTGCCACATGGGCCGGTATTAGTTAACTGCAGAAATGTATCCCAGATAGATTTGCTAGCATCAACTACCACTCAGGTCTGGTTGTGAACTATTGCAAGGATTCGGTTCCAGGGATTTTCATATTAATCCCCCCCCCCAAAAAAAAAGTCTGCAAAATAACTTCCTAAAATCGTGACAAAATGAACCCTACCTCTATCAGTTTTGGGGCTTCCTATAAACATCGACTCATGATGTAGCAGCAGTGAAATTCCGATCCAAACTTTGGGGGATCTCCAAGGTTTTAGGGCCAAGATCTAAAAAAGTTTGATCCTAAATCCACTTCAGGTTGTTGGTGGTCTCAGATAGCTGATGGTTCCTGGGCTGGTGAGTCCCAGCGAATCCCATCCAACAGTGAACCACTGCTCCATCGCTAAGGCCATTCTGGTCTTTGGAATCTGGGTGCCTCTGTTAGGAGCACTGGACAAAAAGTCAGACCTTCTCCCATGGGTACACATACATACATACATACATACATACATACATACATACATACATACATACATACATCCATGCATGCATACATACATACATACATACATTCATACATACATATATATTTAATGTCATGTTAGATCTGATCTATTGCTTCTGTGCTGCTGTTATTTTAAGACTTTGCTGGTCATTTACAATGTTATTCAGACTATACCATTGTCATTTCTCTCGTTATTTGTCGTCGTCGTCATCGTCATCGTCATCGTCATCGTCATCGTCATCGTCATCGTCATCGTCATCGTCGTCCTCCTCCTCCTCCTCCTCATCATCATCATCATCATCATCATCATCATCATCATCATCCTCATCCCCATCATCCTCGTCATCGTCATCATCATCATCATCATCGTCATCATCATCATCATCATCATCATCATCATCATCATCATCCTCATCCTCGTCATCCTCGTCATCCTCGTCATCATCGTCATCATCGTCATCATCGTCATCATCGTCATCGTCATCGTCATCATCATCGTCATCGTCGTCCTCCTCCTCCTCCTCCTCATCATCATCATCATCATCATCATCATCCTCGTCATCGTCATCATCATCATCATCATCATCATCATCATCATCATCCTCATCCTTCTCATCCTCGTCATCGTCGTCATCATCATCATCATCATCACCATTATCATCATCATCATCATCATCATCATCATCATCATCATCATCATCATCATCATCCTCATCCTCAGCCTCAGCCTTTTCTCCATCATCATTGTCATCATGATTCATCATGATTGTATTCCTACATGTTGCTTGTTGGTGGCCTGGTTTTTGGGGGTAGACCTTCTATTCCATTAGATCCAAGCTCACAACAGCAAGATGATCCTCCAGACCCCCACCAACCACAAGTGGGGATCAAGCGGGAATCAGACATAGTTCTGAATGTTTGGTAAAACATGTACATATATTACACATTTGTCAGGTCTTTCAACTATCACAGTGATGATGTTTATTACATGCATAACCCCTGCTTAAGAAAACAACATGTGTTTCCTGTCTATGCCACCACAGTGGCCAGGAGAATTTTCGGAAGATGTGGAACTCCCCCCAGCGGCGAGGTTTGCGCTCTACCTTGGGTCGCTTCGTCGTATCAGTTGTGGATCCTTGGGGACCCCGTGTCGCCGGATCTGCATCTGAAATCCATTTTTGGTCAAGAATGGTTGCAACCTCCCTAGTTATGCGATTATTATATACATATATATATATATATTCCCTGAGGTAAACTTGCACATGGACCTTTCAGATCATTTCCAGTTCGGTCAGTTTACTGCACGGGCGGTAACGTCACCCGAATGGTGGCTTGCACAGGGGTACCTGTCCCAAGCTGGCCAAACTCTTCAGGATACTGTATCCCATGATATCATGATATCCCATGAGATATCCCCATCAAAGATCCCCTAAAATGGAGGAAAAGAGGTCACAAAAACAGAATTCCAGGATGGTTTAAAATGCATCCGGAGGTTTCCTTGTTTTTTTGCTAAGCCCAAATCGTTCAAGCCATTAGACCATGGCTTAGTATTGAAACCTATGGTGACTTGGGGATGCCCCATTCTACCTCCAGCAAACTTACATGGCTATGGAAAATGATCCATTTCGACTTGATTTACCTATTTTCAGCTGATGTTTCACTATCTAGCTATGTTAAATGACCAGTCAATGCGGGTTTTCCCCCGGATCATTTCCACCTTTCGGGGCTGCCTCCCAGGTATTGGGCCTTGGCTGCCGCCATCTTTCTCATGCCCGAGGTCCATTGCCGCACGCAAAGCCTGGGAGGCGTGGCATATCTATGATGCAGTGTAAAGGAATATCGAAGAACATAGCTAAAAGTATAGCTAGTTGTCATTATAAATTAGACATATATATATATTGTTTGTTATATAAATATATATATATATTGTAACACATATTGCATATACATACATGTGCATTTTGGAGTATATCTAGAACCTATGTAGCATACATAGTATCGTAGAAAGAGATATAATTCAGATGAATATATCGTTTACAAAGATGTCAGGACTGAAAAGACTGGGTTGATTGGGATGAATTGTGGACTGAGCCAATCCCTATCAAACATGGCATGGCGATAGGTTGGGATTGTACATCACTATCAGTCTACAGGGGAATGCCTTCCAGTCATCAAATGTGGCAACGCGGAATCCCCTATAAATAGATTGTTTTAATGAGAAAATCATCTACAGTACAAACGTTCATCTTCCATTGACAGCTTAGATTGCCGGGCAAGATGGCACAATTTTTGGTTATGTCCTGTCCTATCAAATCCACTTGTGTGTTGGCAAATATCCCCATCTTAGGTGTTGAACCCATGTTCTCCCCATAAAAATCCAACAAGTCCAAGTGGAGGTTTCCTAAAATACGGGTACCCCCAAATCATCCATTTTAGATCGGGATTTTCCATTATAAACCATCCATTTTTGGGTACCTCCATTTTAGGAAACCTCCAACAGCTCCCCGGAGGCCCAGAGTCCCTGGAATCCGTGAACCTCGAGCACTCCTTTGGCTCCGTGGGTTCCAGCGAGGCGCCCATGGAGATGAAGACCCCGCATCCCTTGAGATGCTGGACGTAAAAACAAAGACACACGCAGACGGTTTCTTTTTCTGGGGGGGATTGAAAGGGGAAACACATATATATATATATGATATAATATATATGTATACATATTAGCTATATATATATATATTATATTATGTTATATTTGTATATATATATATATTTCGAAATTGCTTTGGTTGGGGGTCAACAAACCACCAAGGATGCGAAGATGAGGAACATGCTGAAGATGCTGAAGAAGAGGAGATGGTGATGGTGCGTTTCTGAGGAAGCGCCTTTAACTTTTGTCGTCGAACGCAGAATGCGAGAAGTTTTTTGAAGCGCCTGAGCGTCGACATGCTCTCAGTGTTTGCGAACATTGAAGAACCAGCTCTGGATATTGATCATGGCCATGAGGGTCTAGACGAGTCTAGACCTTTTGCCAACTTCAAGGTGTTTCACATCGATGGATGGATATAATGATGGATATAGGATACAACATAGACAGATATACATCATATAACCAATTTGATGGGTATGTCTGAAACTAAGGGGATGGCCCCCTAGAATATTGGGAACATCATATTCATCAATGACGTTTCGATATCGTTAGGAGAAATTACCCTCCGGTAATCAAACGTGGCTAGCTGGGAAATCCCCTATAGATGAAGGTTTTAATGGGAACATCATCTATAAGCGGTGGATTTTCAATTGCCACGTTTGAGCAAACCGAAGGGTTGTCTATTTTCAGACAAACCCACATGTTGTTTTTCTTTGGATGCGCTTATTGTCACGTTATGTATTATCCATGCCCAGGATCTTATTTCCTCCCAAGCTTGAAAGATCGACTGGTCATTCTTAGCATTCTCCAATTCGTTTTGTGGCTGCATAACTGTGACATACCTTTGATGTATTCTGTCATATTCTGTCCGTTTTTCGCCTGAGATGCTCGATGCGCAGATTTCTGTTGAATCCCCAAGGGAACTCGACAGCTGATACTTGGAGGAGTCGTATTGGCAGGAAATACCTGGACTGGGTGACGACTGTTGCCCCCAATCCGACAGACTTCCACAGACCATTGGGTGACTTGAATTGATTTCAAGCATTGACAATCCGAGATCGGGGATTGCCAATTTTTTACCCAGACCGATGCGTGAAATCTTTTTAAATCGGTTCTTGCACAGAACAGTTGGGCCAACTGAATCACTTTCTGCAGATCATTCATCCAACACCAAGGCTTTGAAGTGGTGCAAGTCGCCACTTTTTTGACCCAACCAGACATGTCAAACATTTGAGCGAGAATCGTAAGCACTAAGATGCAGGTGCCGCAGGATCTAGTGCAAGAGCATTTGAAGTTTGTGTAATGGATGTGGAGTTGAAGACCTGCAGGGATACTCGAACCAGGCAAACATTGTTGTTTTCATGGAGGGTTATTATTATTACTATTATGTTTTAAACCTTTTGGCACTCTTGTTTTGGATGTATGTTTCCCTGCTTCTCTGCTTTTCCCTGCTTCTTTGCCTTCATTGCTTCTCTGCTTTTGCCTGTGTGTTTTTTGCTTATCAAACCTAAATAAACCCTAAGAAACACTTTAACAATAAACCCTAAACCAGCCCTAAATTCACCCTAAACAAACTCCAAACCGCGCCCCCAAGAAACTCAAGCAACCACGAGTAAACCCCAAACAAACCCTGGCCCTAGCCCCAATAAACCCTAAACCAACCCTAAATAGATCCTAAACCAATCCTAAATAGATCTCAAACCAAGCCTCACTAAAGCCTAAACCAATTCCAAACAAACCTTGAATCAACCCTAAATAGATCGTAAACACACCCTAAATAGATCTTACAAACCACGCCGAAATGAACCCTCAAGCAACCCTAAATAGATCCTAAACCAAACCTAAACAGATCTTAAACCAAGCCTCAGCAAATCTCAAGCCAACCCTAGATAAACCCTTAGGTCACGGCGGCTGCAATGACCCCTTGCAATTTCACCTTTTTTCCAGCATCTCAGTTTGGAATTTTGCAACCCTTCCAGGGTTTTGTGACATTCGCATTTTGGCATGACTTGCATTTCTATTGGTATTTGCATGACTTTGGAGTCGTTTTCATGATTTTACAATGGTCGAAACATTCTTTTTTGGGTACCCATGCATCCAAAAAACCGAAGGTTCTGATATTTTTTCACTTGCAAGTCTGTCTTTTCCAACTTGCAGCAAAAAAACAGAGACAGAAAACATAGAAAAGCAAGAGCGTGTGGGAAGTTACTTGAAAGTTCACAGCGTAGCATCAAGAGCGTGTTAGAAGTACTTGAGAAGAATCCCCCCACCCCCCACCCCAAAATAATCACACGGTCATTCGTGCACAACTTCTAACTGACGTGCACAACTTCTAACTGACGTGCACAACTTTTAACTGACGTGCGCAACTTCTACCTAAGGTGCAAAACTTCTACCTGACGTACAGAACTTCTACCTGACGTGCATAGCTTATACCTGACGCGATAACATCTGTAAACGGGCAAGACATCTTGCAACGTCGTGTATATGAGAACATATATATATATATATGTATATATGTATTATGTTATGCAGGATGAAAAAAAAACAGCAAACGGCCTGGGGTCGGCAAAAACTAATCCTATCCAATCCTAAATCCAACCTTAAATAAATTTAAACCAACCCTAAACCAGCCCCAAATAAAGCCCAACATGTTGCAAATACAGTTGAAATGGTGGTAGCTTCCAGCTCCAAAATGTGGCAAATAGCAAGCAAAACGGACAGAACAGGAATTCAAAAAGAAACAAACCAGAACAAAACATCCAAAAAAAGAATCCGGACCCGATTTAACAGTGTGTGTGTGTGTGTTAGAACAAGGGGTATACGATTTAGGGGTATCCTGTATTCACAGAAACGCATTGAATTAGCTCCAGTTTCAACTGTGGAAAGGCATCCGATTTATGTGACATGTTTTTAACGTTTGCATATAAAAAACTATGCCCAATTCGGGCCCTTAACCATATAATATAAAGAAATTCGATTTCGGCACAAATTCAGAAGCATCCCTTGCAGGTTCCGCCGGAAAACCGTAGCAGCAGCGTATAAGAGTATGATTACCTTTTTCAAGCGGCCAATGCCTTGGAAAATGGCCACGGCCGCAAAGGGGGGTTCGATTTTTGATTGGACACCCCTGAGGTCTGTGATGATGGAGCGCAATTTGCTGAACATTTGTCACTTAGCTAGCTTGTACCAATGACATGCAGTAGTTACAACATCTGGCTGATGGTAGTTGGGGGTTTATCCCCACCATTTCTCTCTGCGGGGATACAGTGGGGTCTTCGGCTCTAAGGGTCTCTGAGGGCAGCAAGTGCATAGGGCTGTCCTTCTAGCATGATTCTTTCCTGTGGCCATGTCGTTCGCCACAGTTGGGGTATGGCTGAAAAATGCAGGGTGCCTTCAGAACGCAGAATTTGGGTCAAATTTCGAACAATATCCAATCTGAACCATTCTACCATTCTCATCAAATCTCAAATGACACATCCAAGTCTTTTGGATCTAATTTACCTCAATAATCCTCAATATACTATATTCAGATATATTCAGCCTTTGATATGTCTGTTTATGAATGATCTGTGGCTGACAAGGGATATCCCACCAATTTTCACAGTTTCTTGAAGCTATCCCCCTGTATGGCAGTGCCCTGTCAGATCATCACAGGCCGTGACTTTCCATGGATGATTCCGAAATCCAGGGAAGCAGTGACACAATCGACTTGCAGGGGGAGAATCTTTTGCTATTTTCTTCATCATCACAAGCAGGAAGATCTAAACACAACTGTCATTCATATAATCTCATATGATAGACTACAGTAATGTGTTTCTTTTTTTTGGAACCGCTCCTACAATAAAGTAGCAAGGACAAATCGAGAAAGTGGCCGCTGTTTCGTTGTGGCCTTTTCTTTGGTCGCCGGCCAAACCTTGGGGCCAGAGTAGTCAGAGGAAACCGATCATGAGTGGTCAAAAAAAAGCTGCAGTTTGGTAGTTGGCTGGCCCCTACTCCCTATTCTTCAAACCCCGCATCGAAAGCATTCTTGGCAAGAGAAAATGTGACGGCTTGGAGAGCGAAACGCTATGCTCAGGTCAAGTTATATAAGTGCTATCCCCAACAATATTTTTTGAGGTGAGTAGTTGGAAGAAAGAATGACACTTCTTTGAGAACTTCGCAAGAATCTAAGTATGTAATGAGTAGTGGCCGCGACAACACGTTCGCCACTTGCCATGTCCTGCAGTGGACATATTGCACTACGAAAACCATTGAATTGACCAATACGTGTCATAATATGTCCGAAAGTTTGAGACACAAAGCTATGAACCAAGTCTTTGACTCCTCTCCAAGTCAAAAAAAAACTGCTGCATAGAAATGGAATCCTTGACGAGGTTTTGAGGATTGACCTGTGAATATTCGTACCCTCTGGTAAACTAACATAACTATGGAAAATCACCATTTTCAATGGGAAAATCAACTATTAATGAGCCATTTTCAATAGCTACGTTAGATTACCAGAGGGTATTGTCAAGGTTCTTTTTGTTTCGTTTCGTGACATTTCTTGGTGACATCCTGTTTCTTTCTCACCTCTATGGTCGAAGTCTACGAGTCTACGAAGAAGCAAATCCTTCTTTGTCCCAATGTTTACCCAATTCATTGTCCCAATTGAATTTGAATCTGAATATTTCATGGTAAGACTCCCAATTTTCCTGCATTTTCACTGCTTCAATCCCAATCTTCCAACATTTTTCCATGGTTGACCAGCCTGCTGCACCGGCTCAAGCTTCCCGCCATGGCGCCATGGCGACCGCGCCTACGCTGGACGTGCCCCTGGACCCTGAACTACTCAGAGGGGTGCCGCTGAAGGCCGGGCGGTGCAGTGGCTGCGATCTACCCCTGGCGGTTGATGATTAGTTGGGGATTCTACTACTCAAAATTACTCAGCATATCAGGGATTATAAGAATCCAATAGGGGAATCCTGTTGTCAACCAACCATGGTACTGGAATATTTACCAACATAAAGGGGCTTTTTGCAAATGTTCCAGCACCATGGCGCATATGGGATTGGAACTTGAGCCAGAAAAAGATTCATTTCAACCGGCAAGAGAAAGAATTTGAATTGAACGATGGGTTCAATGGGCAATGGGCAAAGTTGGACATCATTCCGCCAAATATCGGCCCGGAATGGCCGACCGTTCTGTGGGGCAATTTGGGTTGGGTCAAAATTCTCAACTGGCAAACTGGATGGTTCACTAGCAGTAGTACCAGGGAAATGAATCTAGCTAGCGGGTGTTCATTGGTACCCCAATGATTCGATTGCAATCCCATTGCTATGTTTGGGGTTGTCTGAAAATGATGCGCCGCAAACTCCAATACTGTAGATGATCCTCATTTTTGGAGTCAACGCAGCCAGGTCTGCTTGCAGGGCATCGGAAAGCACTGGAAACGTTCCATCGCTGCCAGTGACAGTAGTTCACTGACTGTGGGGAGTAGCTATCGCTTGAGCCGAAAAACAGATCCTTGGTGGAAATGGTCTTGTCCCAAACTTAAGGATAACCCAATATTGTCATTCAATTGTACTGAATTTCAGCGTGACAGTCAAGATAAACCAGGAGATCTTGGGCTTCCAAATCTGCAGACACCCCCATATGAGATGCAATGAACTAGTTGCCGGTTTGTCGTGGTTGGTGATCTGTTTGGATATCCCCATGCAGTTTTTGTTGGAACTCAACTGATTCTAAATCGTGATTCCTCATTGCTTGCGGGCAATGTATTTGGATATGATAAACATATATAAAATAAACATCATAGATCTCACAAGATCTCACAAGATCTCAGAAGCTCATATGGGATTGTCTGAAGATAGGCTAGGATTGCTAGGCCTTCATCCGGTATATTTGCTATGCTTCTCATCCATTTTCTGAGCAGGATCGCATTGATTTCTTCTTCAGCCATGACTGGGAGACCTCGCGGGTGCTGAAATGGTTGAGCCTCTTGGTGATGTTTAACTCCCATGCGGCGGCCACGACGATGACGCTGGTGCCTCGGCCCGCCCTGGAGCGAAAAGGCTTTGAGATAGAGAGGTCCAGTTCCAGTCATTTCACGTGGCAATGGAAAAAATATGGAAAAACATGGAAAAGCCAATATCAGCCATTCTTGTCCAGGATTGTCCCATATTCATCCCATCTTTGGTTCAACATGGAGGGAGTACCAGAGGGATCCAGAGGGTACCTGGCTTTGGAACTCGGCCGGCAAATTGGCAGCTGGATGCACCTGGTAATCCAAAGTCAGATCATAAATTCCAGCTACAGTGTCTACTTACAGCAGACTTGCAGTAAAGCTACATACATAATCATATATATATATAGATATATCATACCTGGTAATTCGGTCCTCCAGATAAGTATATAACAAGACAATATGATGGCTAGACACACCATAAGTATGCATAAGTTGGATATTGTGTATGTATGTATATATATATATATATATATCTGTATACATCACTAGACTCTAGACATACATACAGACCTACCTACATACATACATGCATCCATACATATAATACATTATTTGCAGTATTTCCCATTGTTATCTTTGATTACCAGAGGGTATCAGTATGTATCAGTTAACTATATTTGGGTTTGTCTAAAAATAGGGTAGCCCTTAAATTTGATGGTTGACAAAACCAGTAGAGATATAAGATGGCCATTCATGGTTGATGGTTGACAATACCTATGGTTGACAATACCTATTATAATCCCTATTAAAGATGGCCATTTGGAGAATATAACCCATCAGGCACATCCATTTGCCATTAAGGTGACCTTCCTCCTGGTTGTTCTGGCTCTGATGGGAGGCATGGGGTGAAGCCCATGCCAGCATCAAAACGGAGGATTGAACCATGAAAAAAAAAGGAGATGAACAGGGCAGTTGACTCACCCATGAAAATCTGAAGAATCTGGGTCCTGCCATGATTTGCTATGGAAAAGATGATGTTTAGTGACGCTTTGCCTTATTTGCATTTAGAAGGGATACATGACGCAGTGGAGATTGGTTCTATTGACGATTTCAACCACTGAAGATGGTTAATGGTTACTCAACTACCAAAGGTGGAGAATAGACTATGAAAAATGCGGGGCTGACCATCTACCATTGGGATTATGGTTGACATATAACGACCTCATTATCTTATTGCAGCGTTCATGCAAGTGATTATTGGTAGGGGGCTATCCAAAAAAATATGTGGTGAAATATCACGATTCAACCAAATCATTTGTCATTGAATGACTTGGGCCTGGGTCAAAATATGTATCCTCAAAATGGATGGTTTAAACATGTTTAAACCGATTTAAACCTGGAATCGTCAAATTTGTGTATATGTGCACAGTTTTGAGCCATTTTGGCATCGTACTATCATTGACAATACAGGAGATTGATGACACATGATGAAAGTCGCCACTCAGATCCCTACTAAATTGTAACCCCTTTCAAATCCCCCTTCAGTAAGCCGACGCTGCTGACTTACAGGGCTGAGAGTTTTGGCTGTGCTTGCAGCTGCCCAACAATCAGCCGAGTTCCAACTGGGTTGAGATACCGTGGCAGAAGCCAATCAACGGAAACGAACAACCCACCACTTGTGGAACCGGATGAAATCAGGATGGTTTCCTACTCTGTGAAGGCATTCATGTTGAATTACCGGTTGGTGGTTTCAAATATCTCACATTGTTTGATGTTCAACCAGATATGTTTGGCAGATGATCAGGTATTTGCTGATGATATTGCAAGTATAATATCTGAACCACCATAGTTTTATTGGGATGATCCCCAATTCACCTGGCCATTCTTCAGCCTGAAAACACCAGGTCTCCCGGCGATCTTTTGGCCTTGGCTCCCCGTTTTTTCAATGCTCAGCTACGCCGTACCTGGGCAGTATGAATCGTGGCTTATCAAAGCTTATCATGGTTTAGATTTGCTAACTATCATGATGACATCATGATGACATCATGGTCTGTTCACACACTGCTGACTTCCGGAAAAAAAACAATGCACTTTGCTGGGACGCTTTCCCGCCAGTGCCAGATTATCGTTGGAGGCTGCAGGTGCTCAGGCGAAAGCAGCGGTGAAACATATGTTCTTTGTATGCCTCAGATATTATTTCCATAGCGTTCGGGATTGGGGTCCGCCAAACGTTTTTCGCACCGATACACCGATACACCGATTGCCGTGCGCGCACCGATACACCGATACACCGATACACCGAATGCCATTTATTTATGAATGTTTATTTAGGGTTTGGGCTTGGTTTAGGGTTTGCTTAGGGTTTGTTTAGGGTTGGTTTAGGGTTTGTTTAGGGTTGGTTTAGGGTTTGCTTAGGGTTTGTTTAGGGTTGGTTTAGGGTTTGTTTAGGGTTGGTTTAGGGTTTGTTTAGGGTTGGTTTAGGGTTGGTTTAGGGTTTATTTAGGGGCGGTTATAAGGCACCGCAAACACAGCGATCGGCCTAATGGCGTATCGACCGGCGTAACGGCGTATCGGCGTAAACACAGCGATCGGCGTATCGGCGTAAAAACAGCGATAGGTGTATCGGCGTATCGGCGTATTTGCAGTTACGGACCCCAATCCCGAACACGCTGATTATTTCATGTTAAATCCCAAGTTTTGTTGATGAAAAGGTCAAATGCCCCCCCCCCCCCCATTCTGGTTAAACCATGTTAAACGTATTTCTGGTTGAATCACCAGATTTGCGGGTTACATTGGGCCTTGTTTTCTTGGTCAAATCCCCAGTGCCTTTCCCATATGCTCCATACTGGAATATCTACCAACATTCATGAAACGACCCCAATGTTGGTTAAACATTCCAGCACCATGGAGCATCTTTGGCATTGGTTAAGTGTCCCATCTCCATCTCTGACTCAGGTGATTTTCCTGTTTTGGCAACAGCTTCGGTCCTGTTGTGGGAAACCTCTACTGGTCTTCTTGGATGCTCGCTGGGTTCGGCAAGCGGGTCTTTCAGTCTGGAAGGGGTTATTGACTTGTCCGGAGTCCAAGTTGAAGGGCTGTCTTTACTAATATATAATATATAGTATGATTGTGCATGCAAATACATATATATATATTACACATACAAAGAAACGTATGTATATATCTATAAATGCTATCCAAGATACTGCAATGTGCCAATGTGATGTTTTTTTGTTCCTCTCGAAAGTGTGTACCAAAGCACAAACATGTTTGTATGAATGATTGTGGCGAATACAAGCACATCCGGTGCCGGTAGACACGTCAACACTTGTTTGCCCATACGCTCTGGGAATCCAACTTGATGATGGAAAGGCATCCTTAAAAATCCCTTAGATTTGCACTATATCATCACACATAATAGGACACTACGGACGCTACATCTATATGTACTATAGTATCTATGGATCTCACGAATGGGATTTTCCACCTCGCTTTTCGCAACGCAGTACCGCAACGGCGGCCCCAGGACCGTCTGTGCATCGCGCAACATGACCTGGCGTTGAAGGAGCAAGGCATCCGAGGACTGGGATCCTTCCTGGAGAAGTCGCAGAATCTCACCATCCTTTGGTCCGGCCGCTACTTCTCGCGCTTGTCACTGGGAACCATGGAAATTGGATGAGATGAGCCAATTTTTTTTGGATTATCTGTGGATCCAGGAAGGTTCGAAGTGAATGATATGTGTTTTTTGGGAAAAAGTCGTTTGGCTTGAGGTTTCATGCTCGCCAGGTTTTCTTGAAGAATGGAATAGATACCCATGAATATCCCATGGATATCCCAACTGGATTATATGAGTAACCGACGAAATTATCGGAAGACTAAAGTAGTAGGGAGTGGACTTGGGATGTTCAAATTGGTGCGAAAACCTTCACAACTGATAGGGGACCACCCACTTTGGCCATGTCCATTGCGGGTAGTAAGTAATTTTGTCGGCTACTCATATATATATATACATATATGTATATATACATATATATATATGTATATATATATATATATATGTATATATATGTATATATATATATATGTATATATATATGGCTTATATAGGGCTGTGGCTGATGGATCATCCCACTACTCATCTGGTGTTCCATGGATGATATGGTTGCCGAAGCCGGTGACATCAAACATGGCGGGGGCGCAAAATCCGCCATGGGCTCCCACCATGTTCCAAACATCAAACCTCCATGTTTAGGGCTTGTCCCATCACATTCCCATACTTTCCAATGATTTTGAAGGTGTAAAACCTCATCTTTTTCTAGTTCGGGGATTTCCAAGCCATGGCTTCCTAATGAGATCATCTCCACTTCCTTCCAAAAAAAACAGGTGGTGCCTCTATGAAGTTGCATCCTACCTGAAAGATGAAAGGACCGAGGAGAAGAACATTCAAATTTTGCCCGTCCACCTCTGTGTCTCGCTTCAGCTTATGGTGGTTAGTCGCGGATAGTCCAGAAATGGGCCCCGCCAATGGCAATTTCAAATGGAATTGAGGGTATCCAATTTTCAGGCACGCCCATGTGAGTCCCCAACAAGCTAGCTTTATTTTGAGACATGAACAGAGGATTAAATTTGATTGAATGATTAAACAGCTGTTCATGCCAATCCCACTAACTTATCCTGTTCAGCGAATGGAAGAATATTAAGATCAATTCTTGTGTGAAGTGTGTATATATATATATATACAATATAACTTCCTCTTCTGAAGCCCGATTGTTTGGGAGGGGTCACTGGTGTCACTGCACCAGTCGGGAGCCCCATGGGCAATGAAGGTTCTGGAGGATTCTTCCTGGAATTTGTGTTCATTTGCTGTCCTGCTTAATGTATTATGTTTGCTTGCAATCTTAAGATTGATATGTTTCTTCGGTCTTTTTGCCAAATGTTCAAAACTTGTGCTTGTTTCCCAGAATTTACTGCCTATACTATGGAACAACTTTCAGGACCCTCGGACCCCCCAAATGCTTCCTAGATTTACACTTCAGGACCCACCTGTTTCGCCCAGGTCTACTGCTGTGTATTGCATCCGCCCAAGCCACAAGCTGGATGTTTGCCATCCATGTGGCCTTGACCACGATGGGCAAGTCGGGCTGGGGGATCGTGGAAAATGCATTGCTGTTCAACCTCTTTGGTCGCGGGGGTGCAGCCTTCATTCCCGTTGCCTTGTACGTGGCTGGGACGAGTGTCAGACGGGACGAGGCAGCATGAGGCTCAGGCGACCAACAATTGGTTGCCAGTTTGGGGCCACTAATTTCGGCAATTCTGCCAAAGTAAACTAACGAATTTTGAGTCTGGGACCCTTCCCAATGTCATCACACGGGGTCAGCTGCAACTGTGGCCAATTGTTCATTTGATGCGCCAATTTGAGACTACTTACCTACCCAGCCACCCACATCATTCGAAGGAACACAGCATAGTGCCGAGACTTGGAGCTGAGCAACCAGAGGGTGATTCGAAGGCTCTAAAGCCAGACTTTTCCTACTCACACAAATCTCAGCAAGAAATCAACAAGATAGCACTGATAACACTATACCGCTATAACTTGCTATTTAGATAGAATCCTCATGCATCGCACCATATGTGTCATCTCAGGTGAGTTTGGGCTGTATGACAAGACTCTACCAACTGCCTCGACAGTTGCAAGATTTTCGAGTTCAGGTGCAGCATGGGTGAGGAAATCGTAATGCCCAGTCGAACCCTGTGGAAGTGCAGTGAGGGCAGTGACATTCTACTTGCTGGATTGATGCTATCCACTGTTCATGGGAATCCGGTTGGACTAGATGTGGATTTGAGCAAACAACACATATATACTGACCAAGTTGTGTAGAATTGGCTAAACAAAAAGTAAACAGACTCAGCCAAGCAGGGAAACAGGGCACGCAGACAGATACCATCCCTCAAACATTGGGTATACCCCAGAAAGACAATTTGAGTAGAGCATGCTCAGACCATAGGATTTGAGGGGAATCCTATTCACAAGGTCATCTACCAAGTTACAGGTCAAAAGTACGAAGGACCCGGCCTTGCAGGCTATGTTTTTGCTGTGAATAGTGAGCAGTTCATGTTGGAGTGCTACAGCAGTGGCCATCCAGTATATCAAGTTAGATCCCGAAAGACTGCGTTCTTTTGATCCCTTTCAATGCATAGCCGATCCCTGAAGAATCAATAAGAATCAAAGTGCCAGCGTGGGGCACCGCTAAATTTTGCTCGACTATCATCATGTTCCCTCTGAAAAACTTGTTACTTTGTGGTAAACACATAGTAGACACTCTGTCAGATGGACAAACTACGACACACTCAGGAAACCTCCCAAGGGGCTCCCCAGTGATTGTCTTGTTTTGACCACAGGATGCCCAGTGCTTTTGTTGCTCCAATGGCCATCAGCATCCAGAAACCGGCAGAGAGCTTCCATGCGATCGAAGGCTGCGTCATTTGATGTGACATAGCCATCAGCACAATCTGTACTCAGTACACATAGATACACATAGACTATAATCTGATATTTATGCTATCTAGCCTAATTACATCAATTGTTCTACATACACATACCTGCATCCTCGAAAAAGCAAAAATAAATGCTCATTTGAGAAATGTCTGCTTTTTGAGCGTTGTTTCTCAAATATTGCACCGCTTTTGGCATTTTTGCATTTTGTGCATTTTGAAGAAAGAATTATGAGCTTATATTTTCCCAGGAAACAAGCGTAAATACCCGGGAGAAAAGCGTAATTACTTTTTTCGAGTGATCCCAACCAACTGACATGCTATCTGACATATATTCTGACATTCCATCGGACATCTATTCTGCCTTCTATTTGACATATTTTCTGACATTCTATCTGGCATGCTATCTGACATTCTACCTGACATCTATTCGGCCATTCTATCTGGCACATGCTATTTGGCATGCTATCTGGCATTCTATCTGACACCTATTCGGACATGCTATCTGGCATATTTTCTGAAATTCTATCTGGCGTTCTATCTGACATCTATTCTGACATCTATTCTGACATTCTGTTTAGCATTCTTTCTGGCATTCTGGCATGTGTTTGGGTCAGGCCCGGCCCACAGCCTCCGGAGCTCGCCACATGCTCGGGTCCAGGCGCGGACCACAGCCTTCTGCGCTCGTGATATGGTGATCGGGCCCAGGCATGGCCCAAGAGGATGAGAAGGAGGAGAAGGAGAAGTCACGGCACCTTTGCTGAAATCTAGAGACCCTCACCTGGCAGGTGGGGAATTACCCGTCCGTCCAGACACAAATGCGCGTATTCTAGTTCAAGTGAGCATAAAAAGTCAGAACGTGCGTAAATCCAAGCAAAAACTGCTATGAGCAGAAAAAAGTGCTACAGTAATTTGATTATCCAGGTATACATACAGTACACAGTGGGTGCAGCTCATCTCATGTTTTATTCATCCACTTTCCATTCTCCCCGTGCATACGCTGGTCACGCAATCGTCTCGCGAGGCTGGTCTTCAGCGCCTTGGAGAAGTGGTTCGGCCAGGAGGATGACGACGATGACGATTGGATGGAGCGATTCAATGGGAGCCTCGGCTGAGCGATGGGAGTTGACTCCCACAGCAACAACAGAGGTAGACTAAGACCCCTTTTTTGTTTTTTTTTGGATATCTGAAGTGGATTTGATGAATGTCATTTCACTCCAAGTGGCAAATCTTGGGTGCAAGAACCACACAAAGCCGAACTGATGTTCAGGTCTATACAATCTCAGGTCCATTGTGTTTGTTCATAGCGCTCGTGCTAAGTTTTGCGCATTCAGAACTAAGTAACCCGTATCCAGAGAATACATGTCAAACGTAGCATGCCAGCGGCCATCCCTCTGATCATTGGTGGATGGCGAACGAAGAGGCCAACGATGAGAGATGCAAACGTACCTGCGGAAAGTTCCTAGGTGTGACAGGACACAGCTGGAATCCCACTAGAGTTCACCAAATGGGTCACATCGGATCCATAAGGCCCCTAAGGAAACAGCAAGGCGAGGTCAAGATCATAGACGCGACCTTCTTGGCCAAATCAAGTTCAGCAGTGTGTAAGTAAGTAGACAGTCAAGTAAGTAAATGAATAAGTAAGTAAATAAGTAGATAAATAAGTAAGAAAACACGTAAACAATATTAAATAGGTTATTGAATAATTAAGCAAGTAAATAAGAAAGTAAGTGAGTAAGTAAGTAAGTAAGCAAGCAAGCAAGTAAACAAATATATTATTTAATCAGTAAGTAAGTAAACAAATAAGTATGCAACGGACTAAGTAACTTAAAATTAAATAATTGAGTAAGTAAGAAAGTAAGCAAGTAAGAAAAAAGATAGATAAGCAAGCAAGCAAGATCAAGTAAATAAGCAAAAAAACATGATTGGTTCTGATTCTCTGACCACGAGGCCAAGCAGGCTTGTTGTAGAATTTTGTGGGGCCACAGCTGCGATAGCTCTCGCTGCAACTGACTAAGTGGGATTACCTATTACAACAGTTATTACAGTAGACCCTCCAATGACCCACCAAATTAATATGGTGTTTTACATCACAATTGTAGATACTCTGGTATTCCTAGAAGTTTTCATGGGTTTCACGGAGTTCTATATTTCGACTGCCTGGTATGTTGAACCATGTTGAACCGTTTGGCACCAGTTTTCCATTTGAACCTTGGCTGCCTTGCCCACGGTGACCGTTTCTCAACTTTGCCCCAGGATGGTTCGAGAGAAACTGAGCAGCCGCATCGCTCATACCGTTGGACGAGGGTTACCACCTTTCAAATATGTCCCTGGGCTGGCGGGATATGGATCAACCCCCCTGGTACCCTTGCGATGGCATAGCTGGCGTAGCTGCCCAAACATGGGCCCGTAGGTATCCGTACGTACCATAGGTGTTGACTTATCTCGGTTGGTAGCATCCGGGTGACATTTCATCCTGACATTTGCCACAGAAGCTGCAGGTTTTGCAGACGTTGGACTGCACAAGTTCACGCAAATTGATGATTTTTGGTAGAGTTTCCAGGATTTAATTTGGTATTCAAACGGCAATTCACAATTTCCACCAGAATCCATATAGTAACAACGCCAGAGAAGGAATTCTTTGACCTTGGAAACCTGGTTTGGGTCCAAATTTAGGTGTAAATTGGAACAACAAGAATTCGGGCATCGGAAGAGGGTTAGGCTAAACGTCACATTTTCTCGTGTCAACTTGTTTTTTGTGAATCACTTTTCTAGCCAGAAATGCTGAATGTGGTAAATCGGTAAACCGAATGCGATAAACCATCCCCAATTTGCCAGAAATATATAGGTGGGAACAGCCATCCCAAATTGGAGGTTTATGGCCCTGGGTTTACCGCATATATGTTTTTTGGCTGTCCATTCTGACCAATCCCCTACGACCCAGGTATTATCAACGGTTTGCGTGGCTCCCGTTCCTTACATCGGTTTCTTCATCGTAGCTCCCTGGTGGCAGATGAAGATCCTGAAGCAAGATGATCTAAACATCCAAAATTATGTTTCAGCCATTCAGAATAGTGATCTGACATGATTTTCCCATGGATAACCATGGTGATATTCATTTTATTGATCAGGGCAACTCCAGGTTTGGATGCATCCTGGCAGCAAGCGGATCTGGTTTGGGCAGTGCATAATGGTTGGGACAACCAAGATATTTTCTGGCCTGCACTGCAAAACATGATGTGCGCGAGTGTTTTGCAGGACGGTAACAAACAAGCTACCTTGATTGGGAATGAGTCAAAACACCAGTGACACCAGTGGTCATATTTTCCTTGGTATAACTTAGGGAATAACATAGGGAAAAATGTGTACGATTATCTTCACATGTCTTGAATACATGCGTATTATATATGTTTCAAGACTTCTCAGAATTGAAGAAGTCACGCATAGAACTACAGCATTGACGATCAGCGGGCCCACTGACAAAGACACACATTTGAGCGGCTAGGGCCACTCCCAATTCCGACCACCTACAAAACACCATGCGCCATTTGGTTTCCCTCAGTGAAAAACAAGTTTCCGCAACAGCTCAGGTTTCTTTCATGCAACTTGAGGACGAAGAATTTGAGACCTGGATCTGCCTAAGGCTGTTGTTGTTTCTTTCATTCCCACGAGGCAAAATCCACCACGTGGCAAAATCCACCACATGGCAATTCCAAAAAGTGCGGTTGAGTATTCTGCAGCAAAATTAAGGATGGCCATCTCTTTGAGGAGGAGGAGGAGGACACCTTTGACTTCGTGTTCTTCTTGCTCGTTGCTTGTCGAAAGCCTCTGCTCGGGTGGGGCACATGGTAGCTGGTAGCATAATGTAGCATATGTCGCCAGTATCTCATGCCATGTCATGCCCAAACTCGGAGTTTGCATTGGAATTTGTCAATGTTAAGAATTCGTTGGTACCACTGTTTAGTCCCAAGATCCATATTGATGACCATCACCAAGAGCTTGTTGCTTCAGCAAGAATCCAAGCCTCCAGTGCTGCAGTACTGGATTGTACAAGAATTACTCCAGTGAACTAACATAGGTATGGAAAATCACCATTTTTAATGGGAAAATCCACTATAAATCACCATTTTCAATAGCTATATATGTTAGTTTACCAGAGGGTAATGGGAATAACAACAAGAAATGTCAGATGACCCAAGCATCAGATTCTGAGGCTTTCTTCGCCTTGGCCTGTCTAAGGTTGCGCAAAACCTTCATAACCGATAGGGGATGACCCTATACCGATACCCCCTTTTGTATCCTTTTGTGATATTTTCGGGAGTACTGAAATCCCCACAACGATAGGGGACGACCCTAATTTGTGCATGGCATTGAATTCATATTTTTGTCCACTACTCAGATGAATAAGAGCATATGTAGCAATTGGAATCAGGCGACCCAGAGATCGTGGCATTTGCAGTTGGCGATCCCTGACCATATAATCGATATACATACATATGTTTTATCAATGACTACAGGTCTATGATGTATGATGAAGTAGTGAATCATCAGCAAAATGAGAATTTGGGTCGGATAAAGGTCGTACTTTGGGTCGGCATGGATTGAGACCTGGGTTTTCCGTTCCCACCTGCTGTTTGGGGCAGCATCCTCCTTGGTATTTCTATGTAGTTTGCTTACCCAAGACATGATTCCACTTGGAGACTTCACTTTGCCTAGTTTGAAACAGGAAGAGCTGATGGAGTATCTGGTTCCGCCTCTATATGGTGCCGTGGTGCACTCGTGGATTGTGGTACCTGCCAGGACTTTTAAATCAGTCAAATCAGCTCCTTGTTTCCCAGAATTGGTTGGGTAAATTTACCTCGTACATCCTTTGATTTACGGCGTACAAACCGTGGTTTTCTGCAATGATTCCTGCAAAAAAAAAACATTCCATTGACTGTTTGGAACTGGGTTCACTGACCGTGTATCAAAGAAACTATCAGAGAAACTGATTGCATTAAGAATCAGGCCCATCAAGAGCCAGGCAGAAGTGCAGCTGGGGTCATTATGGGGGAATCCTTTTTTCTCTCCGGTTGATGTTAAACAATTTTGGTTTTACCTGCGATACATGTCGGATTTGCCTTGCCTCAAAAAGGTAATATCAGCGGCAAAGCTGGGAATGACAATCACATGCCCTCAACAATCCCCCTTCGGTCCCTGAAGATGATCCACCACATTTCACCATGGTACACTTTATGTTTCAGCGGAAGGGATTACTTTCACCCTTTCCATGATGCACGCATCCAGGTGTATTCTGTCTCCTCTTGATCATTCAAGTCTCTTGGAAGAAATGTCTGTGATCTGCAAAGCAGACCCTTCCCTGGAGGAGGGTTGAAAGATGTGGGATTTTCTCAACCCAGTCATTTGAACTTTTCAGAGGGGTTACCAACCTGGAAAGGCTCGACAATGCTACCATGAAAGGGAATCATCTATCACAGGGGATGTGAAGGATCTAAGAGAACCATTGTAGAATTCAGGAAGGGCTTTCCACCCGATTGTTGTTCGCTGCTGAAGTGGACTACTGCAAATCCACATTGCCAATGACTGTTGGGTTCTTTTACGGAGATCAATGGTTTGGGGTGAGCTACTTTATCCGTACTAAATTCTTCAGAAAGTTTTGCGTACATTCACTGCTTGAAGGTGTTCATTATTCTTCTTTCCATTTCTGGTTTGAAAGACAAACCGCTGGACCAAAATTATTAGGAATTAGGATGGATGATTCAACCAATCAATGACGCACAACAAGATAGCCACCCCGGCTGCGGCAGCGGAGACACTGATGGGAACCACATGTTATCCAAGGCTTGTCGTTTGATCTTTTACTTCTTCCAGTGGCTTTGCTGCAACAGACTCAGCCGATTTTTTTTACCCTTTTCCCGAAACGAAGATGGAGGTGTGTGTGAAAAGTCGAGACACTCAACTTTTGATGAATATTCCAAAGCAAGCACGTCTGCAGATTTCCATCTTTATCATCTTTCTGTGCCTAGTGTCTAAGAGTGTCCCAGGTGTACCGCAGTGTACCCACGCATGTTTCCATCATTTCGGGTTTGAAGCTTCGCCCAAGTTTGAGAACGTGGTTGACCACAACGACCAAACACTTAGTAACAATGGTTGATAAGTCCCCTTCAAACTGTTTGTGTTTCATCGTCCTTATCTCATAGGTGATGGAAATGAGATGTTGTTTTTTGGGAGCAAGGAATTAGATGGGTTTTACCGTTTATCCCACAATAATTCATTACAGTTTTTTCAGAGGATCAACAAAGACCCTCGCACCTCAAGAGCTGTCCTTCCTGGAAGGATCCGCACATAAATTCCTAAATATCTATGACATTCTATGACTTAAAACGTGGTAAATTGATTTTCCCACCTTGAGTTGGAGTTACTGTATATATTGAAAAAAACATCGTGGAAAGATTGTTGGATTTGAATGGATTTGACCCCATCCTAAGGGCCGCGCTTCCCAAAATGGGATGAAGGAACCGTTTCATCCGGGAGCCACGGTATGTTTGGTTGTTAAAGCCATGTTTCCTTTACCCTCTGGTAAACTAACATAACTATGGAAAATCACCATTTTTCATGGGAAAATCCACTATTTCTATGGCCATTTTCAATAGCAAACTGTTAACTTACCAGAGGGTATTCTCCAGCAATGTACTATCAAGTTGTTAGGAGGGAGCTAAGGAGCTAGAGGTATTCATATTCCCCATTGAACAGGGAGACATGGCGCTAGTTAGAGTTTCCCAACCATATGATAGTTTAAGAATGTTTAAGATATGTCATACTCACCATGACAGTAATTCATTGTCCTTGGGTTCCCGAAGGGTTTTCCACATATCTATATTAGTTCATAGGAGGGTACATGTGCCATTCAAGCAATCCCATTATTTTCAAATTCGGATGAAGGTGAAAGGAACATTTGCAGGGACGCCCCCCTATTTGATGGTAGAAACCAGCCAGTTTCTGGTCAAGATGTTCCCTTGAACCCATCAATTGATTGTCATAGTTTGTCGGGTATGTCCTAATATCAGATCTAATATCATGAAATACTGTATCCAGATCATGAAATATACAGATACAACATCCCAATTAAGCCCATGAATATCATTCCCATTCCATGTTTCAACGCAGGAAGTGTGGAATTTCGACGTCCGTTCTCGCTCACTCGCCCTGTCGACGCGCTTTGCTGGCTTTGCTCATGAGCCCGATCCTGTGGGTGACTCGGGCTATCTCGGCCTGGGAGGCATGAAAAAACATGGATTGTTGGTTTCTAAAGTGAAGATGAACAAGAATTTCTGGAGGGATCTGAGTTTTAAAAACCAAGTCCCAATAATTAATCCCTGCCATGTTGAATTGAACATTGTCCGACAACTGTTTGGCAGCGAAATTTGGACTGTCCGTTTTTGGTTCCCCCCTGTTGATGTTCAATATAGCTATGCAAGCTGTGGCCCCTGAATGCTTTGATGATTTACCTTTGTTGAACATGTGATTTTCCACAGCAAACTGTGAAACAAGTCGGCGGTAAGTTTCTTCACTCAGGTCGTGTTGGTCTTTGGCATTTGGGTGCCTCTGATAGGAGCTGTCCAGGGAGCCGGTTGAGATCAGGTTTTCGCAGTGCCCTCGAAACTAGCCCTGCTGGTATGATGGGATTAAGGATGCCATAAATTTCATTCATAATTAAACATCATTATAAATTATAAAATAATGTATGTGGTGATTACATAATAATATGATTACATCATTTTGTCACCATAATGATGATGTTTTTATACCTTCTATTGTAAGAACATGTAAACACATTACCACTACTGCCAATGTGTATGGCAATGCTACATATTGGAAACAAATATGGCACATGTTTCGTCTATTGTAGCAACATTGCCATACTTTTTTCCATCAATGTGTAGCGGCCAGTCGTTGCCAGCACTGGCAGGTCTTCACCAGGTGCCTTGCATCCCGACCCCAGGTAGATCATTTTTGGGGATATAGGGATGGATCAAGTTACCTATTTTGTCTAGATATATACATACCATGTACATATCTATGTATATATATATATGCCATAAAATATATACATATAAATATATATATATATATACAAACGTATATCACCATATGTAAGGATGATCACATGGGCAAATCCCTTCTTATCTTGGGGTGAACAGAAAGATGCATCCAGCAGCTGATGACCAGAAGTCCAGGAGAATTCTCTGATGGATTGGAGTTACTGCCAGAGGTGAAGGGCATCCTCTACTTGCTGCAGCTTGCTGTGAGTTAGTTAGGATATATGTATATATATATATATACACATATCCCATATAAATCCCATGAAATCCCATACCTCCCCAAAAAAGGCAATATAAATCATGAATCACATAGCGTTCGGGATTGGGGTCCACTAAACGTTTTTCGCACCGATACACCGATACACCGATTGCCGTGCGCGCACCGATACACCGAATGCCGTTTATTTAGGGCTTGAGCTTGGTTTAGGGTTTGTTCAGGGTTTGTTCAGGGTTGGTTTAGGGTTTGTTTAGGGTTAGTTTAGGGTTTATTTAGGGTTGGTTATAAGGCACCGTGCGCAATTGCGTATCGATCGGCGTAACGGTATTGGCGTAAACACAGCGATCGGCGTATCGGCGTATCGGCGTAAACACAGCGATCAGCGTATCGGCGTATCGGCGTATTTACGGTTATGGACCCCAGTCCCGAACACGCTGCTGTATATGTATTGTTGGCGATCAAGCTTTGAGTGGCTTACTGGTGCTTAGTAGGGAATGGGGGAATGACCTACAATAACCATTAATAATCATCCCATTCCCCCATTCCCTACTAAGCACAAGTAAGGTGGTCATGCAATATCATCCGATCGTTTCACTTGCCAAGCTGAATCTGGAGAGTGAACGATCCCAGCTGTACCTGAATCATCCTGAATCGAAGTTACCTTGGGGTAAGCTAGCATATGGAACACCCCTGAACACCAATTGTTTCCACAGAGATTCATCAACTAACGGTCGATGTTCCATAGGTTCATAAACAATAGAGTCAGCAAGTCTTGGGTTGTCCCGCGTACAATCTATAGATAACCCCGATAGGCTGGTAGGTTAACCCCAGAAGCAGTTGAAATCCTCACCCCAGACCTGGTATCCGTCAATGGACAGTGCGCCACCTCAACATTCTGGGCAAAAAAAAACTTTACAAAGAAATTGTGATTATGGGGATTATCCGCAAAAGCCTGTACTTTGGGGCTCATATCCTATCATCTAAACATACTCGTATCTATAAACCTATCTAAACAGTCTAATCACAATCGGCATCCACATATTATTTTCAGTCTATAGATGGACATATTTACTAGGCATCTTATTTTGAGGCAGGGTATCTGCGTCTGGGCATGTTTAGGAATGAGACAGATTTGTCAATGATAACTGATAACGATGTTGCTTCGCAAAATGACAGGTATCCCAGAAGTGCAGGGTATCATCATCCCAAGTGATAAGTGGTTAATCTATGTGAGTAACTGGGCTTGATTTCCCACAAATCTAACTCTCTGATTTGACAAAAAATGGTTCCGACGCCTGTGATGCGATTAAAATACAGTGTCAACCAGTAAAACCAATGTTCAACATGGGCGTAATATGATGTATATGATTTCTACCCTCTGGCAATTTAACATAGCTATGGCGAATGGCTGGGGAAAATGGGGAACATCACCAGGTTCAAGAGGTAAATCATCATAGATCATCTATAAATGGTTCATTTTTCAATGTTAAATAGTCCCAGAGTATACTCCCAGCCTACCTTCTTTCAGCCAGTTACTTGGGCTTCCCAGTTATGACCCTTGGATCCAAAAAAGTCGCCGAGGTACTGCGCGGTGGCGGGCGCCTTCTTCTTCCTCCCCGAGGTGGACTGTGCGACAACTTCGCAGCCAGCTGGAGGCGCTGAGAATGTGAGGATATGTGAGGATAATGACCTGTGAAGGACGGCGAATCTATAGCCAATAACATCCAACAAGTATATTATTGTTATATATAATAATCTATTATCATCTGTGTGGTGGTTTCAAGCAACCAGGCAAAATGAATCAAAATCGATGGTATGACTCCTATGTATGTCTGAGAATATAACTGAGAAAAAACGTAGCTAGCAGTGGTGAACTATGTCATAATTCAGCCAGATATATGGAGCATATGGGCCATAATTCACCATCAACCACAAGAAGGACCCCCAAGGCGTCAGTTGCTTTAAAACCGTTGAAGCAGTAATACACCACCCATTAAAATTGATGGTTTATACCAGCCATAGAAATGACAAAATTGGGGATGGTGGATCCAGTGGATCCTATTACTCACATCAAGATTTTGTCATAAATTCATATGGAGGTTTCCTCAAAAGGGGGTACTCCAAAACAATAGGTTTCAGTACTAAAATGGTCTAAGGACTTGGATGATTTGGGGGTACCCCCATTTTTGGAAAGCCCCATGTAAATTCCCTTTCTGTGAATCTTCCATCTTTCAGGGGGTCCTTCCAGGCTTGTCCTCCCGGAACGGCGGCACTTTGCTCAGTGGTAGCACCATCCTCGGTAGCAGTGGCAGCTATCCGTCAGCCTCGAGCGAGATGGATCTGAAACCAGGTGGGATGGAGATCAGGGGGGTTGCTTGGGGTTCGTATGGGGATATTATCTACATATTATACTTGGATCTATCTTATGCAGTTATACATATGATTATACATTATATATATATATATATGTATGTATGTATTACAGATACATATATTTAAGATTATTTAAGTATTGTATATACATATGTGTATATCATTGTATATATACACATTTTTTCAACGATATAGATTATTGAGGCTGAGATAAATGTGGGGACAAATTAAATGGGTGAATCAGAATTGCCTTCGTGCAACATCACGCGAAATATTGAGAGCAAAGTGTGTTGGTCGATGTTTTTTAGGTGAAATAGATTGCAATCCAGCCACTTTTACAATATACATGTGATATGGTTTCATTTCCTATGGACATCTATGGCCCTAATATGGCCTAATCATATTGTATGGGTCAAATAAGATGTGTACCTGCGGGTGGATGGGAATTTCCTCAGAGATTCAAACAAATCTACATGTGGTTTGTAGATAGATTCCCCCATGAACTAATGGTGATTCTGTGGTTGCTCCCGTTTTTGGACGGACCTGGGGATTAGAATAGAGTAACCGATGATATCCATGAGTTTTTTGCGATTATATGGTGGTTGGGTTTGAGAATGGAACGCCCCAAAACATCAGCCACCATTCCAACGGTTTTTGTGTGGGATATACAGAGATCAAGATTAATACTTCGGTTGATGGATTTGACCAGGCAGATTCTTGGCTGGCCCAAACCCATGAAAACCCATGACGGTTGGGAGTCATGGAGTGGGGGTATCATTACAAATCATGTCAACATTTCAGGTTTGTGAATGATATCATACTTGAATGACAGCAATACTTAGTATGTCAAGTTTGTGAATGATAGTATGGTTTGCCCAGATTCAATTGTAGGACTTCCAAACTTCCCTGAACACCACCGGGTTTGGTGGGGATATGTGGGGATGAAGAAACTCTCTCCAGCGTGGGGATGGGTTGAACGGGTTTCAGGATGTGTTCAGCCCCCAAACTGCCAAGCTTGAATGGGATTCACACACTGTCCAGGAGATTTGTGATTTACTTTAATGACTGGTAGCTGTTTGTTGGGTGGGCAAGATGCCATCTATCCAGGCTATTAGGTTCTCACGATCGTGATTTGATTTTTGAGATCCCAACTGCTATCATCTTGGGGAGTAGTGAAAAATGTCAATCAACAAACACGACGAACGGAACCATTCCATGCTCCGGGAATGGAACGCTTGGAGACTGCTCAGGTGTTGATTCGGCCACGATGGGAGAAGACCTTCGTCGAGAAGTTGAAGAAGAACTCATGTCGGTGCGTTTCTGAGGAAACTGTGGAAGCTGTGCGCTTCCGGGCCTCAAGAAGAACCGGGAAGACACAGGGTCTGCTCTATATATCACAGATCCATATCCTCCATGGTGCTGGTATATTGTCCACAAGAATCGCTGATTGGTTAGGATTAATCATGGGACATGTGCCATACTTGGACCATTTGGGTACTGTTTCAAGTCAGCAGTCGGTAGTCAAGAGTCAAGAGGTCCTATATGTTCTGGTTTGGCTAACATGTTCATGTGTTTGATTCCTACTTGATCTATTCCATTCACATTTCGGCTGATCACCAGTGGGCTATAACTTTAAGGTCTGTGGAAATGATTTGCTCGAGGAAGGGGGGCAGCTCTTGGGTATCGTGATACCGATACCCACTAGATGTCGCGGAAACAATTTAAATCAGAAGTCATTCAAAGTTAGGCTAAAACCATCAGTGTGATTCTTGTTGATCAGGGATCCCCTGCGGACAGATCTATTGTTAGCTATGGATGAGATGATGAGGGTCTCTGTCAACTGGCATCAACCAGTGAAAACGGGGTCTCAAAGACGATCGGTTGGCTGATTTTGCCTCGGGAACGTACCTCGTATTTTGATGATGTTGGTCTCTGTATATGGGAAAACTGTGCAGAGCGTGCAATCATTGCATACTCATCCATCTTGAACAACTTCAGGGGTGCTCTGACATTTTCAGACTCAGACCCTGTGTTGAGCTCTGACATTTTCACTGTGCCATGGCAAAGTTGGAGGGCTCCCAAAGGGAACGTTACCAACGTTGAGTTGCTAGTTGCACATGTTGGAGCAAAATTATGAGTAGTACCGGATTGGATGAGTGGAAGATTCTAACAATCTATAGCAATCTAATTTGTTAAATGATCGTCCAATTGTCTATTACCAACGTATATACTTTGCCAAGCATCTGTCATGCAGCAATCTCATCCGATGCCCGAGACGAACATCTCAAGTCTGTTGCTGAAGAGCAGCAGATGCCAACAAGATCCTACAAAAGTGCAGAACATCCTCCACTAGTTCTATCCCTTACCCCAAGTCTCAAAATATATGCTTGATATATAGTGGTTGTTTACTGGGGATGATATTTCTAGGGATAATATAATAGTAAAGGTGAATGATTTGTGATTGATGATGGTCGGGTCCCCAATCATATGATTTGATACCAGCCAAATGGGTGGAATTAGGATCCATTTGGGATGGGACTACCGGTCTATCAGATAGATAACATATGGGAACCCACCAGGAGGGGTGTAGATCCATGAATAGTTGGTGATTTGTTCTGTTCTGCCATACGGAACTTGGCGGAGGGTCTATGGTTTGAATCCATAGCAAGATGAGCTATATGGATCATGCATTATAATGCACCATCAGTGGAATTTTCCTATGACTCCTTTCCACACAGTTTGTGCTTTGAGTTGATGATTGGTTCACTGGATTCGCCGAACCGCCCTGCGGCAACACCACAACCACATCGCCCAAATATCTCTGCATCCACCTAGCGTGATGTCAAGGACTTTTGAGTGCGTTTCATTGTGCCGTGAAAAAGAAGCCATTCTTCTAGCTGGACTGACTATTGAGCATTATAGGAGTAGTTATGGTTGAAGTTCCTCTGAGAGAATGGATACTGTATCTTTGACAAAGAAACTGTCTGATTGGTCCAAAATGGAAAGAAACAGAAAGAAATGATTAGGATTACTTTTCAAGACACCCTTATGAAAATTTGGTGGGTCCAGTCCATTGCCAGCCAACAAAATGGGCCGCCGTGGCCTCGATGCAGTTCCAATGGAGATTCCGCCCATCTGATATACCCTCTGGTTTCATCAACTATGGCTTGCTGGATAATCAATGATAATCCACTCTTTAGTTCGATGTTTTCCCAGCTACAAACCTCTATTAAAAGGGGATTTCCCAACTAGCCTCGTTTGATTGCCGGAGGGTAAACAGTTTGGAAATGTTTGTCATATGTTTTTCAAAGTTGGAGCTACCCCTTCTTGCCCTCTGGGGCCCCCTTGGCGCCAGGCACGATGACCAGAGGAAGTATGAGGAACTCATTAACATTGGGTACCAAGAAGCCAGGAGATCAGGGCTGTTGGTACAAAGGTTGGGTAATGTCAGCTATCCACGGCTTCGATGATGATGCTGAGAGGAGCCATTTCAACACCCCTCAAGCATCAATGAAACGCCCGGTTGGTTCATGATTGTAATTATCTATTGAATCTATTACTATATTGTATTCCTGGGGGGCATTCAGGATTGTCCTTGCACATCACTATTTTCAGGATCCACACCATCAATTAACTGCTGTCTCAACTTTGTTTGATTAATCCTGCGTCAACACTACATTTGGAGATATGTTGAAGCAACCTTATATACTTATATATATATATACTTATATGATCTTATATAGTTTCTGCAGGGGCCAGCCAACTTCACTGAAAGATGTAGGACAAGTGTTCTGGCTAAATGCTATGGCTTAAACGATACTTTAAAGCATTAACGACTGTCCCGGACCTCACCAGAAGTAACGGGGCCTGGGAAATCATCACCCAAAACTGGCGCATTTGGTTGTGATACCTTCGGAAAGTGAATGATTAGTCACTCCAAATCACCAACTTGTGTGTATACATGTGTATACATTTACGTCTATGAATGGTACTAGTACCTTGTGTTTTTGTAGCATCCGTTTGTGTCCTGTGAAATCTCAAGGAAACTTGCAAGAATTGGCGTCGATCTGGGGAAGCTTTGGATGGGTAGTTTCATGTAGTTTACTCTCTGGGAATCAAGCATGGCAATCAAACATCCACTATTTCGAGAGGATTTTCCCATTTTTATAGATATTCATTTAGAATTCATTTAGTGTGATTTCCCATTTCCCGTTTGATTACCGGAGGGTATTCCTTCCACCTTTTGATATACACGATGGGGGGAAATATCATATCCAACTCGAAGTGGCTGTTTGTGGGCCTAGGAGTTCAACGGTGAGAGCATCGTTGTTGTTTGTTCCACGGCGGACCATGAGAAATCCGTCTCAGAGTTGACTATGAGATTCAAATGATAGACATGTAATTCCACTTGAGGAGGCCGGCCCGGGCTTGCAATGTTGGACGCACTGACCAGTGATTTTCGTTGGACACAACAAGTCTGCAAATGTTGCAGAATCTTGGTAACAGACAACCATAGGGGTTGGCAAATGTCTTGTCTTGATGTTTGAAATATCCTCATGGGTGAGGTTCAAATCGGATCTTTTCACTGCGCGGATTTGTCTGAAAATGGATGAAAATTGGCTACACCTTAAATTTGATGGTTTATGTTCATTTTCCCCCAGCAATTTAGGGGTTACAGCATTCTCTGACACACCCCGATAGGCAAAAACGCAGTAGATCTTCCATCATGTGCACAATGTCCGCTGCAGCCCGCCGCATAGAGTCTCCTTTTCCGCCTCGAAAGGGCCAATCAGTGAACTTAGTTCTTGGGTTTTGCCAAGGATGCGCTGAACAAAGTGACAGAACATTGTGGCATATCATATCATCATGATGACATAGTGTTTTTTTCACCAGGGTGACAAACACAACAACTCATGCCGCAACCTTCAACTGGATACAACATCTTCACCATCGCCCATGTCGTGGCATGAAAGGAGCTTGAACATAACATTTGAAATTACTAAAAGATATTGAAAGCATGCAACCAAAAAAATGCCTCGGAGGCATGCTACTGGTGTGAGATAACTTAAGATGACGTCCCATTGTGCCAAGTTTCTGAACTCTCAGCGCGATGAACGTTGAACAATCCACGGCACATTTTTTGCGCCGAGGCTTCTTGAGTTTTAGCAGGGGCATATGGGGTTGGATTGGGTGACTAGCAGCCAGGTGTCAAGAACCAGCCAGGCAGGCCTTGAAATGATATAAATCATTATAGAATATAAATTATATATTTATCTCATGTCATTTCCAACATGAGAATGTGAACCATTATGGTTTAACAATCATGGGGGGTGACGTCCGAATAATGATAATCTGATACTTCAATGGTACTCCCCCAATTAAGCAGCGTAGAGGTTTGTTCGTCCAGGGTTGACGTTATTCATTTAGTATCATTTACATCTGTGTGACAGAGTGCATAGGGCATAGGGTCTGACTGATTTGTTGAAGGATCTGAGATACCCAATCTGCCTACCATTTGTGAAAGGTTTTGTAGGTCACTGCAGAGATGACAACCTGCTGCCTCCATCTCTGATCAACTGGGAACAACTATTCTGTTGCTGAGATGGATGTTCATCCAAATCGAATACTCGTGTGAATACACAGTGAATATTTAGTGAATATTAGTATATATTAGTATATATTAGATTACATTGGTATACATTAGTATATATTAGCATATATTAGTATTTATTAGTATAGACTAGTGTACAATTTCAATATCCAAAGCTGGTCAAAACTCAAGACATCTCAAGACAATCACTCGTTTTTGTTCGTCATACCCTGAGAACTTCTTGGCTGCTGGGCTCAATCCGAATCATGCCGACCAATCTTTGCCGGGCAGCGATTGACCAGAGCTTGTTCGGTTAACAACAGCGAGTGTCAGGGAGGGAAGAAACAATGGCCTCTGACGGGGCTGCAAGGGTCACCTGCGGCGCACGGTCGGCCTGACCAAAGTTGGTGTTCTTAGCCCCTCCTGGCTGTTCAACAGTTTGCCATGGATGATGGAAAATGACCATACTTAAAAGGTAAATCATCTACGATTGGATACAAGTGGATCATTTTCCACAGCGAACTGTTGGATTGCCAGAGGGTAGTCTCAAATCAGCTGTGTGATTTATCGATAATTATCCAGAACCCTGCCAAATTAGCCTCAATTTGGATGGTAATGCCGTAATGCCTGTATAGGAACTACCAAAGACGGGCATGGGGCAGGAAGGATACAGCCATGTCGTTGTTAGTATCTCTGCTGCTGTTGGATTCAAGCTACTTCTGACACTGAGTGGCAATCAACATGACAGGCCAGGCTAATAGACGCACTTACTGTAATCCGCAAGGGTGAAACCAGTCTGAACTGTAATGTTTGCCAATCATTGGTTTATTAGGGGCATGTGTTTTGTCAAAGAACATGCAATGTAATCCCTAAAGAAGAAACTCCACCTTTGATTTGGGTACTTGACAGCTTGAAAAAGATCCTAAAGTTTGTATAGTTGGCATTTCGAATTTTCCAAGACTCAGTGGTTTCCTGCCATTGAGTGTGGTTCTTTAGGACGTGCAAGCAACAAGATACACAGTTTAGGTGCTACGATGAGAGGTTCTTGCGGATCTAAGTTTGACTTGCTCGGTGGTTTCAATCACTTTTTGGTGATGGATGTGATAGGTGGCTTAACCACCAGCAATCTACATCTGTGAATTACATTTCATGATAATCCAACCATCTGAAGTGAATTCCAGTCAAGCATTATATAATTGATTTAAACATGATTTAAATTTAAACATGATTTAAACATGAAACCTATCTACATCTATAGACACTATATTCCAATGAGAAGTTTATGATCATGAATAAACTCCCTGTGCTACCAATCAGAATTCGTTTAACAACAGATAACATGTTTTTTTTTTTCCATCAGAATATAGATGTCAATATAGTTTATAGGTCAATGATCATCATATATCGAATTGAACTGCATTCCAATATGATAAACCCCTGACCCGGTGCCCATGCTCTCAGCGGCCTTGGCGCCGCCGCCGAACTTGGCACTCCGGCCGATTCGGCCGGTGCCGCGGAGCATGGCGCGACGCGCGGGACTTGGAAGCTGGGCAACACGGAAAACGGTGTAAAACCTACCGTTTTGTGGTAATATAGTATAATGGTACAACTAACCTGTTTATTGTGAATTTCTGATTTCGTATTGAATCCACCTTATTGTATATATATAAATAAAATACATGTGTATAATATATAATTATGTATAATATACACGCATGTATGCAACATATACACATGTACATGTATATGTGGATAGTCTATGGGATCTCGTTTGGGATATATTTCAGCAACAATCTGAATTTGGGCTTAGGTCTGAACAGGGGGGAATTGAAGCAGGAAACTGTGGCCATTTCAGCCGCAAGGATTCTACAGTTTTTCCCTCAAACCAACTCTGGAACCAGTGGGGTATGGCTCAAATTCATCAACATGGAAATGGCGCCCTCGTTCTGACACAAAGATGCTTTTACATTGACACATCATTGAAACACAATCTGGTAATTACTGGTGGATGCTCATCACGCAACATATGCTAGTCCATTGATTGGATTTAACCTACCCCTAGAGGATTGGTCAATCCCAGATTCACGTTGAAGTACGTAAAGGAGAAGGTGTGATGGACTTGGATGGCTTGTATATACCCGATTTTCGGTGTTGCTCTGAACTCCATCAAGAGGAATCGATGCACAACACAATCATATAAGAAATCCAGTGTTCTGTTTGGATGACCATACTCCAAACTGTACAAGCTGGGCGCGTTCATTGATGCAATCCCTATATATATATATATACACATCTATAAGTGTATACTTATATAACATATATAACATGCAAGTATATGCTTGTACATATACATAAATTATGACATATATTGTATACATTCTGGAGTTACAGTTTCCGTAGAAAATCACGGAAACCGGAACCACTGAAATATTCATATACGTATAAAGCCCACCAATCAAACATGGCAATGGCAGATCCACCACAGATATTTACACTTTGATTTTCCACCGCGATGCCTTCATTTTGGTAGGGGATTTTCACATCAACTCATGTGGGATGGCTGTTCAGCATGATGTTCACCAGAAAAGTCATTCCTTCCCAGATTGAATACCACATGAAAGCCCAGTGGCGGCAGTTGGATCCATTGAATCTTGGTCCCGGATTGCTGGTATCATTTGATATTAATCATATCGATGTATATCGGCTATATACAGTATATAGTATATTCCAGTTTCAGGATGGCCAAACCATCAGCTCAACCCGCATTTGTTTTACTCCGTGGCCCCTGGAATTCGCATTGAAAAAACACCACCAGTTCCGCCAGATCTCACCAGGAGCATCCCTGGACCATTGGGATCAACGTCTCTTGAAAGCGTTTCGAGATGTCATGGCGAAGCCCACAACGATGATAGAAGATTATAATGTAACGTCACTGTATATATATATATATGTACATATATACCATATTACATACCTTCATGAGAATATATGTATATAATATATACATATAAAGCGGTAAAGCCAATGATAGACCTACCATTTGGGATGGTTTATACAAACCATGGTGATTCTGGGGATGGTTTATGATTGAATTTACAACATCGCATATTTTGTGTTAGATTGTTCTAGGAGCGACAGTGAGACTTTGATGAACATCTCCGTTGCTTCTATGTTTGTTGTCGCCTGCGGCCCTGCTCTTTCAGACAAGAGCGTGGGGGCAAGGCGAAAGTCAAGTGTTGAAGCTTGAAGATATCCTGGAAGTGAAGGGAACGAGTCTCTGATACTGTTGAGCAAAATGTTTTTGAAAGAGTGAGCAGTGCAGAAATTCTCTCCATGTCTGACAGTCTTGTCATATCGTACCATTCAAGATGCTTTTACAGAAGACAGGATCTCTCAGGTAATCTAACCTGACAAGGAATCATCTCGGTTTATAATTTGTTTATCCATTCAAACCTCCATTTAGATTTGGATGATGTTCCCATTAAACCTCCATTTATAGTGGATTCATAGTGGGATTTATCCATAATTAAAACCTATGTTTATAGTGGATTTCCCATCCTTTAAATCTTCAAGAGTGTGTCATCGTCATATCCGATTAACATAAGGTCTGCGACATTGGTCGTCCAGCTACAAGCGGGGCACGTAATATCTGGATAGAAAGGTACGTAGATGCAGACCCTCTTATCATGCTTGCAACCCCACTGATTGGTCGAAATCAAAATGGGTGTGATTGAAAATGGGGTATAAACATATAACCCAAAAATCCCAATTTTGAAAGGGAAACTGTTTTTTTTTTAAGCATATGCCGCACCTTATTTTCAGGTACCAAACCCATCTGAGATGGTGCAACCTCGGTGCCACAAAACCCCGCCAACTTGTGATGGAAACTTAACGAACATGCTTGAACTACCCAGGTCTCAGCCAACGTGTCTTTCGCTTGAACTTGCCAAAGTGGTTGGATGCCTGGTTGAGTCGTCAGGGACAAATTGGCAATGGCTTCACGATTGTACTTGATATATGATTTTTTTTACACCATTTACATGTATCAACCCTACATGACTATGTACTGTAGGGGCCCATCATGTTGAAGCCTCTAAAGCCATTATTTTCAAGGCCAAGGGATCAAGCTAAAAAAAGAGTGCCATTGAAAGGGACGGCAGAGGCTTACCAAGTAGCGCGCCTGCGACGCAAAATCACACCACAAGTCTCCAAAGTACTGCGCCTGCCACGAAACTTGACACCAAAGAATCAAGCATTGCGCCTGCCACAAAAAATGACACCAGGGAGTCTCCAAGTATTGCGCCTGCCACGAAAAATGACACCAGGGAGTATTGCGCCTGCCACACAAAATGGAACCCAAGTGCACTACTCCCCAGGCGAAAACGCAAATCACAACGCTGGAAACCAACGTTATGCTCCGTTTTTGGCGACAGTTCCACAAAAAAACTCAGAACCATAATGTTGGAATCGCGCTTGAAAAATATAGTGTTTTTTTTTTGCGCGATTCCAATGTTATGATTTTTGGTTTTTGTATGTTTTTGTGGAACTGTCGCCACCAATGGAGCACAACGTTGGATTCCAACGTTATGATTTAGCGTTTCGTCACACGTTTGGCCTCTTTCCTGTGCCGGCCACGAAAAGTGACACCAGAGCACAAATTGAAAACAAAACGTTAGCCATGGCCATCCAAGGGAGAGGCTGCAAGAAGAAAAATCCAGCAGGAGGCATCAAGGAGTTGTCCATGCCAGACAAGCTCCCTTGGATGGACGTTTGCAACGTTTTGTTTTGCTCGTGGTGAAGAGGCATGTTCCTGATGATGCCTTGCGGGCTAAAAGGAACAAAACACGAGACCATTTTCAGGCAGCCAGAGAAGCTTCAAACCTGTGGGTCCTGATTGTGTGTGTGTGTTTGTGTGTGCGAACATTAACTTGCTGAAGCTGCCGGCAACTTGAAGCATTTTGGGGCTCAAAAACGGGACCGAAAATTGGAACCACCAGCCAATTAGCGGCGATACAGACGTCCCATGTTTGAGCCCGTATTTGGGGCAAGTTTTTGGGCCCGGAAGCATTGCTCCGGAAGCGATCAAATTCCTAGCCGGTGCACGCAGTTTTGCTGCGCGTGAGGTGCTCTTGTTGAATTGCTTGCAAGCAACCATGCTTGTCTTGCGCCGTCGTCTTCTGCTCATGGCACTGTATATATGTTTAGTTTATGAACGTATATGTTGAACAATGACTTTGTATAATTGCAATGCAAAGGATAAACATCGTTAAAGGAAGTTTATCTCAAAATGCTCACAAGAGTGCTAAAAACGATTGAAGTGAAGGCCTGCTTGGAGGATCATCCCACAAATACAGTAACTGCTTATAGGAACTGGGGTTATTTCACCCTTTTCGTTCACCTGTTTTTTACAATATGTTTATTTTATATTTATGTATAATTATGTATATATATATAATATATAATATATATATATACCTTGATCTTCGAACGAGCAATAATTTCTGGTTGTTTGCTTGTTTGTATATGTTTTTGGCTAATCGAGCGCTTCTTGCTATCACGAGCAGAAATTCACCAAACGAGCACTTCTTGAATTTTCCCTGACTGTCATTGATTTTAAGTGCATATCTTGCAACAAACTAGCAGGTGTTTCCAGAATGGATGGGACCAAGACCCTGGAATATTTCAGTGGAGATTCTTGAAGCAAATGACCATTAGGAAAATCCCACTACCCTATGTTTGCTCACCTGTGTACCAGTGGCTAGAGATGCCATCACCCATGTTCGTTTGTGCGCGCTGATGCTGCCGGCAATCGCTTCTCGAGATCCACTTGCCTGCAACGGCATCAAGGAGCAGCGCTGTGGCTATGGGAGGGAGTGCAGGGTTCAGTCGTGACACTTCTTAGCTTTCATATGATGTGATTGGTACCAAATTCATACCAGTATCAATCAAACCCATCCTAAGAAATTGGAAATGCACATTGCCTTAGATCTCAACAAGACATAAGCCATTTGGCTCCATAGTCAGCTGACGTGAACACCGCCCTACTTGGCAACATGGCCACGGCTGCTGTGCGCAGTGTGGTCGCAGAATGGCAATCCAACCAGGATCTTTGCTATGCTGCCGCAGCCAGCAAAATGGTAAAGGTGGGTGCCAGGGAAACCCTTGACAGAAAAGAGGTATGTCAAAACGCCACAGTGCTAGCACCCATTGTGAAACACTTTGGAGACTTGTCTCAAGGCACTCCCTCTTTGCAATGCTACAGGTTTGAAAGTTTCAATTTGGGGGTTTTCTAAAATGGGGTTCCTAATAATAATAGCTATGGGTTTCAATAGATGATTTGGGTGTCCCCCATATTTTAGGAAACCCCCATTTGGGTATGAAGCAATTTCACATTCCATCCTAAGGACTTCGCCCCAGCATCAATGTGATTGCCGAAGCGGTCCAGATTTTCTTATATGGATGCCGGCCCCGTGGGAAGCCTTTGCCATCCAGTGCTAGCCTTTGTTTGAAATTATACCATGGACATATCTGGTTGAAAGCAATCATATTGCAGAACATTTATAGCAATAATTGTGTGTGATCAACTTAGGAAATGTCATCCAAGCCGAGTCCTGGCTTCTGCGGGATCTCACTTTCATATTTGCCCGTACAGCAAAGCGGGGGCATCGTCCAAGGGAACCCCAAATCAGGGACCTAATGGTGGCGGCTGAAATTCCTGTTCCCGCGCTCAGCCCTAGATCTTCCTTCAGCAGTGCTGGTTCGACAGGCTCCAGTGTTTGTTGGAAAATATTTCTGGACACGGCCCCCACCCATTATAAGAGTTACAGTTACAGTAATACAAAGATGGATAAAGATGGCCATTATGGGATTTCTTAGGTTCACCAAAACCATCGTCATATCCACTGTTTTGATATGCATGTCATATCTCAAACAAATTTTACCCAGTTTTGTTTTTTTCGGGATCTGCAGGCTCTCTCGACGGCGCTGGGCCCGCTGTACCCACTGTGCACGATGAGACCATGACAGGGGAGGAGAATGGCGAGGAGGAAGATCAAGAATCCGACCCCGTAGTAGAACCAGAGGACTCAATCAATTGAATTTGTAAATGTGCAGCATGCATTATATGGTACTCCTACTCCACCAGTGTATACCATGGTTATATTTCACATGCTTCTCTTGGTCCCAGGAAGTGGGAGGACATGCAACCACCATGACCATGGAAAAGCATGGAGAGTCTGCAGAGGGCCCTCACGTAGAAGAATCCAGTAGGATCCCCAAATGATTTTGCTGCCGCTGACGTTTGCGCGACAGTTGGGTTCCCAACACCACCGGCCAGCTTTCCCAAGGCCGAGCCTCCAAGACCGCTTTGAATCCACTTTGTCCTGCAGGCTGCTTGGTAGCGCTTGAGATAAGGTGATTGTGCAATGGATTCATTCAATCATCACACAGGGTTTAAATCGAAATTTAATTCGCCTAGGAAGCCACATCCCACCACCAGAAGATGATGACGAGATTTCCTTTCCAGAGCTACCTGCTCACAAGCACTGGCTTGTGAAAGATCCGGAGTTTGGTTTGGTGTGCAAGCGCTGTCAACATAAGGGTCCTTTTCAATTTTTCAAGACGTTCCTATGTGTTGGTGACCCACCGCCCAAGCCGGCCACGACCCCAAAGGCGCCAGTGGAAGCAGAAAATGCCCCAGCAACGGATTCAGGACATGCTTCTGCAGCAAGTTCCCCAGGTGGCATGCAGCAGGATGCAGCAGTGGACTCCGCAGCAAGGGTTCTGGAGAAAGGGAAAGGGTTGGAGGATGCTCTTGAAGTTGAGCGTCTGGAGCTTGAATGGTTGCAGCAGCAACTGGATGAATTAGAAATGGACAAGCTAGAGAAAGAGTATCTAGAGTTAGCCATGCAAGAATCGATGATGGAACATGAGCTGGAGATGGCGGACAAAGTTGATTACGGGGATGAGAAAAAGTTCAACCCGTGTGCCAAGATGCGAGGTGTCCCCCAAATTGTTGGTGTGGGTGCCTTCGATGATGTCCAGGAACAGTTCGAAGAAGTTGAATATGAGTTTGAAGAAGATTCAGAGGAAGAACAACCCCCCAAGGAGGAGAATCCCGAAAACAAAGAGAACAAAGACTGCCCGCATCAGGACACTCGCAGACCGCCGGCTTCCCCGTGCACATCCAAGCGGCTGCCACCAGCTGTGCCAACCCCAAGTCTCTTGGCTGCATGAATTCTCCAATGTGCACATTTGGAATAAAACCCTATCTCTGCATCGATCTATATATCTTGTTTCCCAATTTTGTAGGTATGGATTTCCTGGAGACCATGCCCATGCAAACCATCGAGATTGAAGAAGCCATGATTTCTTTTCAAAACGAGCCAGAGCAAGCCATCCCTACGGAAGAATCACCACCACCTGAAATTCTTCATGACAAGACCCTTCGGCTGGATGATTTCTCCAAGGTGTTACTGCATCTTGCATTTCATTGCTGTGGTTTTTGAACTTGCGATATTTGTCTATATGGACTGTAGTTGAAATGTTACATCAATCGAAATGGCATATGCAATGGCAGGTGGAAAGTGATGAGAAAGCTGTTCCAGAAGTGAAAGAACAACCACCCAAGACTGCTTCGAACCCCGATAAAAGTGAGGAGGGTATCAAGACTTCTGAGGACAGTGAGACCACGGTTCCCAATCTTGTTGCTGACAACCCAATCCCTCGCCCGCCAGTGCTTGACACGATCAAGCCCATCTCTCCAACTGAGCAGATGACGAAGATCAGGGGTTATGAGTCTCGGCGTGGGCGTGGACGTGGTAGAGGGAGGGGCAGAGGTCGGGGAAACAAAGGAGGTGCAGTGAGTGAGAATGATGAAGCAGAGTCCCCAGGTGATGAGGTAGAAGTAAGCGAGGACAAGGAGAAGCCGACCCCAGCACCCAAGAGACGCAGCAAGAGAAAGGCAGGGGTAGAGGAGAAGGAAGGCAAGATGAAGGCAAAGGAACCCAGCAGAAAAGCATCAACTTCCAAAGCAAAGGCTGACAGGAATAATGAACCGAAGGAAAAGGAAGAGGGATCTGAAAAGAAACCCCGCCAGAAGAAAGAGGTTGGAAAGCCAAAGGGCAAGAAGGAAGGACCAGGTCTAGGCAAGGAAAAGGCTAGTGGTTCCGGAGACATGCCGGAGGCAGGCAAGGCTTTGGTAGAACCCGTAGAGAAGAAGAGGAGAAAGAATGCCAACAAGAGCACCACCGAAGGCAAGGATGATCAGGTTGATGGACGAAAGAAAAAAAGGTCGGCTGGAGATTTGGACAGGAAGGCCACTGTGGACTACTCAAAGAAAAAGAGCCCCTCAAAGGACAGTAAGAAAGCCACAGGTTCGAAGAAAAAGGCTGCTTTGACACCGGAGCAAGAAGAGAACAAGAAGAAGCTTAGCAGAAAAAGTGCGGCCTACCACAGGGCCAGAAAAGCAGCTCTCTTGGAAGGAAAGTCAGAGGAAGACGCCAAGCAGGAAGGAAAACAGGCTTGGGTTCATTCTTCAGTCCTCTCTAAAAAAATGTTTATCAGTTCCAGTTTGTCTGGTTCTTTACTGGGGTGTTGGGTTCCTCTCTGCCCAGGCCTACATGAACACGTCCTAGTTCACGGTGCTGCAGGGTATCAACACAGCTTGGCACGTATTCCCTACGTGTAGACTATAGTCAGCTTTCAGTTTCGGGGAAGGCTTGCAAAGCAAGCACAAGGGTACAAGATCAAGGGTAAGCCTTTGATCGAGTTGACTTGTCGAACTATGCACTAGTGGGCACAGACCCATGCCAAGATCTGAGGAAAAAAAGCTAGCTAGCTGTCCTTTTCGGTCCCTAGCGCATCACAATTTATGAGGCCTAGACTGTCCCATCGTGATTGCAATTAAATGGGGGCCCTTACTTCAACTGCAGAAGAATTGAATGCCAGTCCATCTTGAACCCTTCTATATAATGGTATACCGTATACCCATATTTTGTTTCAACTCGCTCGGACGGTCCTGTGCCCGACTTCCAGGAGAATGCCGAAGAAGAGTTGCCGCTGGGCCTTGAGTGCTAGGCTGAGCGGTCGGCCCTGCCTTGTTTGGAGATTCTCGCTACCCTGCATGCATGCATGCGTGCAGGACTTTTTTTTACCATGAACCTACTGCCTGAAACTGGGGACCTTAGCCTTTTGGGGGTCAAAGGGTAGACTGGCTGGCCACTCAATCTTTGCGGCCATGGAGTTTGATCTACCTATGGATGGTCCAGTACAGCGACTGCAACATGTACAGTCGCCCAAGGCATCAGCTGCATATGAAATGGCATACTGAATCATCAAATTCACGGTGATACTGCCATGATATTGCACTGATCATATCATATCATGTTACAGTTTCGCAGAAGCCCGGAGGTGTTGATAGCATTGGCTGGCAACTCAGAATCTTGAAGCTGGCCAGGCATCAGGTTTGGGAATTTCAATCAGCCCATAGCCACTTAGGTATTGCTAGTGCACTGGATGGAGCCACCAGTTGCATCCCAGCACCCAGAGTTCAATTTCTTCGAACTGTTTTGTGGAAAACAAGAAGTGAGCCGTGTTATGCGCTAGCCCCAGTTGACACACGCACTGTGCCATTCAACCAATTTCAAATCACCAACAATCGGAAAGCCTTTAAAGTGTTATCCCATTACTCCTATATATGATATATCCCGGGATATACGAGATATACGGCTACTTATATCCCCATTATACATGGTATTGTGGGTCATAGTGTCTCCTTGAGGCACGAAGCAGGGTATCGAACTGCATCATATGATCGGGAGAAGGATGCCAAAGCTCAAGACTTTCTATCCGCACCGGGATTTTTGCCCCTTGGACAATGCATGGTATCGATATCTCACACCCACAGTATCGAACAGTAGGGGGACCCTTGCCAACCACTTCGCTTTGTGAGGCTGGCCTTGTGGGTGGTGGCATCGATGCCAGTAAATTCACTGTCGCTCCTGGCCCCAGATTGCAGCTCATGGGGCATACCGGCCAGAGGGAGCAGCGGAAGGAATTTCATTAATGCTGCAGGGCAAGTGTTTTCAGCTTGGGTACGGTCAGCCAACACAATGGTGGCACGGTTCTTTGACAAATCTCTATTATGAAATTTTGATTTGTGATTTGAATCTATGTATAATATGGTTCCCATCAAAAATTCAATCCTCTACTAGCAAGCCTGTTCCATCCCAAGGCTGGCCTGTATCATTCTCGTTGTCTTGTCCAGAAACTCGGTGTTTCTTCTCGAACAGCCTGGCAACAGTTTGTTGCGACGTCATCGCCGAATGGATTGGTTATTCAATCATGTGTGTGTGGAACCTCGTCTTTACAAAGTGGTCCCAATTAAAGCTTTCAATTTGGTCCCCCACTCTGATCTGATTTAGATTGCCTTAAAACTTTGTAATCCCAGAGCTGAATTTCAGGGGACAAATTTTGAATGGTAATGCAACAAGTACCCAGAAATTGTCCCCACTAAAGATGGCCTTTGGGCCCTTGGGGTTATCTAAGGGTTGTGGAGGGCACCTGCTGTAACGTACTTGGTGGGTTCTTTTGGGGAACAACTTCAACAATTAGATGGTACTTGCCGGAAGACTTTTGGGATCAATTTCCATCAATTCCAACAACAGTCGTTGAACATGTTGCCACTCAAGGGTTTAAGGATTACTGGGGACACTTGCTGTATTAAATCAAAACCAGAAATACTTCGAGGAATTGATTTCGAAAGGGTGCATCTGAAAGTGTCCCCATTTTGTGATATTAGTTCGGTGATGTTTTCAATTCCCAAGATGGGGTGATAGGGGCCCCTCGCACCAAACCCGAACCACCGTCAAGCTCTCAGCCCATCCTAAGGTTCACCGTTGTGAATTCTGGATGGCACTACATGGAGGCTCCAGTGCTAAAAGAACCGTGGTATATTCTAACATGCCAGAGGTTTCCCTGCTTGACCTGGGGAAGCTCACCAAAGCTGAGAAAGAAAAACGCACCACCATCAAAACTGTGCGTAGCCTGAATGCAAGATTTTGGTATGGCATCATCCATGCATAGGTTACCCAAAACCAATCAATCATCATGGGTCGCATTCTGAATCTAGTCTGAGGTAAATATACTGATGGCAAAGGAAGGAAACGTTTTAATGGCACGGCCGCGTTGTCCACCAGCCAGTGCCTGGACGAAATTATGAACAGGGTTTTTTTAACGATAATCTGAATTCAAAACAGCATTGGCCACATGTTTTCTTTTGGTTGGCCAAGGCAATATCCAAGAGGATTTGGGGAGGCAGTGTTGCGGGCTTTTGAGGCCCACCTAGCCAACAGCCCCGGCCGCCGGGACCTTCGTTTCAAACCCGAACTTGATCTCAGCTCCTCTGCCGCCCAGTTTCGGCAGCTACCCATGAGTGACACTTGGGATGATGCAGACCTACTAGAACCCTTTACTTACTTGATGACCTCTTCCAAAGTCAGGAATGGTTGGTGCCCAAATTGGAAACACTTCTTCCCATGGATTGTTCTTTATATTTTCTTGGGACCAGTGAAACTGTACCCCTGAAGGATTCCTGATGCCTGGTACCGGACCATGTGGGATTTCTACAAGGAGTACAAACGTGAGGCCAATCCTTAAAACACAGCCATGGGCCATGGGGTTGATATTCTGTCACCCTAAGCTTACCATTATGCTTTGAAAGAGGGTTGGCCACAAAAACAGGTGCTTGCCAGCGCCGATGTCACGATGGAGTTAATCGAGCTGCAACGCAGCACAGCGAGTGGGGTCGACGAGGGCCGATCCTAATTTTTTGGGGTCCGATGCACAATTCAGAGATCACCTGTTCAACTCTTAGTCTAAACATGTCTAAACAGAGTTTGGTGATTAGATGCTACCTGTTGGGCCTGAAATTGGGGGAAAAAAGAGGCCGCACAACGAGCGCAATTTCCCGCAATCGAGCGCAATTTCCCGCAAACGAGCGCACATTTGAAAAGTGGTTGTTTTGAAATCTGGATGTAGGATCATGGAGCCTCTAAATTCCCCAAAATGCTTCTTATTGGTTTCAAATGTGCGCTCACATCTCCCAAAGCAGTTCAGGTTTGCATATTTACTACATTCAGCTGCTCGTGTTGAATCTTGTTGATTCCAGAAAGTTCAGGCTCCAAGTTCCCCCTGATAAAAAATCAGAGATGGCTGACCGGACCAATTCTTCTGGCACTTTGCTAGATGGTATGGCGGGTGTTGCCTTTGGGGATGTTTCCCAATTGAATGTGCGGGAGAACCGAAAAAGGGAATTGCAACAGCTGATTCAGGTGATTTGGATTAATATTGGTACAAGCTTTCTGCTGTCTAGCTATATGTTTTTTGGGGATATATATATATATATATGGATATTATGTTTTTCATGGGGCAATGCCAACCCTCTTACTTCAGGCGAGCAAAGACAGGATGGAAGCTTTGAGACGAAAGTTGAGCAATGTTCCGGGCACTGATGTGCCAGCGCATCCAGTTCCTGGTGCCTTATCCTGCTATGTATAATATAGTCCTGGGATCCTTTCAGCGTTTCTTCTTGGATTTCTACATATATATGGGCCATGTTATAGTTTTGGTTTCGCGACATAGTATGATTTAAATGATGCGGGTTGATTGCTTCCTAGGTGCGCCGCACATTGCCCAGCAGGCTGCGTCAAAGCCATTCAGTGCTGGTGCCACTGTGGTTGGGAAGCCTGTGTGGACCGACAGGCAGTTGGAATCCCACGAGCAGCTTGAGACACAAGTTCCAGAAACTTTGACCGTACCAGCCCCGCCCACACCTGAAGCACCTACTGTTGGAAGCCTCCCACCTACTCGCCCGGAGCCCCCCTCGCAAAGCGCAAGTGCGGCACCTGCAGTCACAAGCGCGCCACCCCCCAACAGCCATGCCAGCGCCTGCAGCCACAGCACCTGAGAGCGCCCCATTGCCAAAGCAAAGTTCAAGTACTTTGACACCTGAGTCAGCACCTCACCCTGCCAAGCCGCTTCCCCCTACGATGCCTGCAACAACAGTGCCTCCCCCTGCGAAGCCTGTGCCCGCAACAGCATCCCAAGCAGCAGCAGGAGCAGTCACCTTTACACCCCCTGAAGTCGTACCAGCATCCGGCTCGAGCAGTGTTTCACCCACTGAACCAGAAGATATGGATTCCGTTTCACAAGCAGGGGAACGCCAATCAAACAAACGGGATCCCTCTTACTGGCGGCTTCGCCGCTACTTCACCCCGAGAGCCAATGGCACTTTGAAGTGCAGCCCGGAAGCCATGAAGTTGTGGCAAACAGCCGATGGGAGTTTCCAGGTTTGGATTTGGATACATTTCTATGGGTAAGAAAAACGATAGGAATGTTTCAAAATTAGGGGGGCTGAAACTTTTTAGAATTAAACAAAGTTTTGAACCCTCTATTTTGAAACATTTCCTCATTACAAAAGCAAACTTATACGGGATACCTTCCCTTCTATTGTCCCTCTTTATCACCTAATATGTGCTAGATTCCATGGGTGGCTGTGACATCGGGATGGATTAAAATTCCAAAATAAACTTGCGGTTGAGCTTTGTGTGCTACATAAAACCCTTCCAGGATCAATTTACCACAAAAAAATCAACCCCAACAAGGTAATACAAGGGCATCTTATCCAGTGCTCATAGCTTACTGTACCCGGAAAAAACCATGCTGTTTTAAAGATCACCAATTTATGATTTGATGAGCCAACAACACCATTTTACTTTGGGTTTTGCCTGCCACTAAGATGCTCGTTTACAAGCCATGTTCAAAGAACATGGGTCCTTCGATGAGCTGGAAGTGTCTGTCCGCAAGACAACACTTAGAGAGCAGGCTACTGCCAAGTCTGGCGGGTGGTATTCAAAAACGTACTTGGAGACCAAAGAGGGCTGGACCAAGCCGAAGCCTCATTTTTTTTACCCAGCATTCAAGTACTGGCTTACCTTTTACCACTGGGGGGTATATAATAGACGCTGTTGCACCTAAGGAAAATGGTTGAACGGGCTTGGCAGTGGGGGCACAAGACCAAGAACATCAGGGTAAATGACATTCATGGCGAGGAGGAATGTCGTCTGATCTTAGCAGACACATTTGAAGCCACCCAGAAGAACTCTGAGCAGCTTGACCGGACGGGTCAAATGGACGTACAGGATGTATCCATGGGGGGGTGGCTTCCATGAATAATCAGGCATGACTTTACACATGCTATATGTACGTATCTCATTTCACGATGGTTTTTTCTGATCGATATATCTTTCTCTCATATATCTAGTTATCGCCTTAAATATATCTACCTACCTTTCTTTGCTTCATCTATCTATCGTACTTCTTTCTATCTATCGACTTGTCTTTCTTTGTATCTATCAATCTATCAACCTATCTATCCATCCGTCCATCTATATCTATATCTATATCCATTCATCCATCCATCCATCCATCCCTCTATCCAGAGCTATCTATCTGTCTACCTCTATCTCTAGATACCTATCGATATTCATCTTTCCACCCATCGTTCTATACATTGGTGTCTTCCCATGTGTCTGTTTCATGTTTCCAATCCCGCTTTGGGTCTTTTGGTTTTTTGGATCTATTTAGTCACCCCCGTCTGCCCCAGGACGAGGAGGGTACCCTACTTCAATCCGACCTGGTGAACATGAACGGCCCAGCTGAGTCCTTCATCACAGGCGTGGCAGGTGACGCCACATCATCTTCAGCCAATCCTGGGGGCGAACTCGGGAACACGGCGGGCGTTCTGACCTTCAAGATACTTAGCCAACAACATTGTCCAACATAACCAACAGCCAAGAACTGCTAGTATGACATTTAAGCTCTACATGGTTTGGGCCAATCAATACCTTCAGTTGATCCCAGGATGACTTTCCCAGCTGTGACTGCTACGACGAGCCCGTTGGCAGTTTTACCACAATTTGTGGATGTCTTGGGACGCAAGATGGATAAGATTTCTCTTGAGCAGGACTGAGGTTAATGTATCGATATAAGTTTTATGTTGCTTGGGTTTCCACATATGATCATATGCAAAGCTTTTCCCAATCAAATCTTGCCCAAAAGCACTGCAGCAGGACCGGCTCACGAAGGTCAACACAACTGCGTCCCAAGCGTTTCTAAGCTTTACCATGGCCAATATGTCGATCAATTTTTTAAAACCAAACATCTAAGTCAACACTAAGGTTGATGAAATCGATTGGCGAAACCTTGGCCAAGATGCAGACTTGCTATGATGCCTTGACCGGATATCTGACGGATGCCACTGTTCACCCGGAAAAGATTACCCAGCACCTAGCCTGTATCGATTTCAATTAATGCAGTATGAGCTTCCCTGTGCAATCATTTGCAGCCTGTTGAGTGATATCGATATCCTACTGAGGGCATTGAAAGACGACATCCAAAAGGAGTTCGTGACATGCACCAAGCTGGACGTCAGCATGAACAGTCTTTTGACCCGTTCAAAGCCCCTTGACTGGTTTTACAATTGTTATTCGAGTTTTATCAAGTACCTCCATAGAAGCTAGTGTAAAGAATACCAACTCCCTTCCAATCCAATCCAATCCAATCCTTGCTCAGGACCATGAAAGCGACCAGCACACCATCCACCGTGTCGACCCCGCCGTCGGGATCGCCTAAGGGCAAGGCCAAGTGTAAGGCGAAGGCCAAAGCCGGTAGGTCCAAAAAACCAAAGGGGGTGAAGGCAGAGTGATACCAGCCTGACATACCTTTTCTCTTTTAGGGGCAGCATGTGCAGAACTGGCACATGAAAATCACAATTTGGCTTTTGAGCGTGTTAAGTCAACACGTTTCTGAAAAGATGCGTTGAGAACCGTTGAGATCTTGAAGATCTACCAAGCTAGGTTGCCAATTCAATTTGATCAGAGCTTCTCTGTGCAGCGGATCTATGGCAGCGTGCAAAACATGGAGTTCCCAGTGGGCCCATATGTGGTGTAAGATGTATACATATGCAGCATACACTTTTTTTAGCCAAGCCCCAAGCCTGACCACTAGCCATGCCAGGCCACCGAGATGAATTATTTGCAAAAGGCTCCTCAGCTATTTTATTTGGTCCAAACAGAACTATTGGTAGTGTACTCTCCAATATCCCCACCGTCCACAACCATATCATGCTAGCTCTTGCAGCTGGGTTGCCCTAGGCTCTGGCTCGGAAGCTGATTCCCTGGACGATGAGGACGACCTTAGAAACGGCTTGGTCGATAGCTTCGCTAAGGGAGAGACTTGGGGGCAAACAGTTGATTTTATGGAAGGGGCATTCTGTAATAGAAGCTGGAAATCTTAGTGCAGTTGAACTCACTTATATCGTGATCAATTTTCATAGCATTTATTCTGAGGCAACTGCAAAGGATGTCATGGAACAAGCTCGCCGAACGAGAAAGCTACTCAACTCTCATGGTCACTTGCAGTGGTTTAACTCTTTCAGGGACTAATTTTCACAGTTGACACTCGATCTTTGTCACCAGATTTTGCCAATAGGACGGTACCAAAAGTGTGCTGACTGAGGTGTTTATGACCGTGGCATTGAACAGCTGGCTGCTTCAGCTTGCCATGACAAGCATGGCCGGAATCGCAGTAGAAACCTTTTTGCTTACATACACAAGCGAAAGAGGACTCTTCCAATCCAGATTACTGCAGTTGACATACCGGTATTGGTACGAAGACCAGTCAAAGTAATCAACAAGTCTTGGCCAGTCCTTCACCTATCAAGTTGGCTACAGACCGTCATGCAAGACCCAAAATATGGTGGCTTCTTTTTCCTTGGTGGGAAGACCTTGGACCATATGGATGAAGTCTGTCGGATGTTTTCCACATTTTGGACCCGGTATGAAAAAACCCATCCTGGTTCGATGCCTGCATTGCCTGAGACAACCATCCCCATACTGATCCATGGAGATGAAGGCAGATCTTTGTGCAAAAGACCTGTGATGATAATATCGTTTCAATGCATTCTTCCATGGTCTGGGGAAAGTATCCCGAACAGTTCTCAGATCCTTGACTATGCTATCTTGAAACATTTTGTGATTTTCATGATGATAGTTTCTGGTCAAAAAAATCACGCTAGGCCAAGATTGATATACCTTCAGGGCTTCCAATAGCTTTTGAGGAACACGTGGACCACAAGGCTCCTCTACACCATTCTCCCTTCTGAGTCATATGCTCCCAATGGTGCGAGCTTGCAATCGCTGATGAGGGCCTTGGCAAGTGATGTGTGTGGCTTGCAGGATGGCTTTGAGGCTGGTATCCAGTAATATTCTCGTTGTAAGTTGTTGGTTTGAATTCTCATGGATGAATACTTACAACTTACTGGGGGCTTTCATAACTTTGCTACCTTTTAACATGGCAATCCCAGGGGGTGTGATATGCCAATTATGGCCTTGTGAGGTGACATGGGCGCAACAAAAGATCAAGTTCGCTGTCAAGTTTTGCGGTACTAAAGGGGATTGGCCTTTCCTCAGGGCGTGCTACAAGCTGCAAACTGGATTTACCAGCAAAAGAATTTGCCATTTGTGCGAAGCAAAGGATGCACGTCTACATTTGTTGTTTGACCCCAATTTCCCTGAAAAGGTTGAACAACCCAAACAGTATTGGTGTTTCCTGGTGCCCTTTTTTATTGGCCATAGTATCTCTACAGCTTACCTCACGCATCGCTGATTCAGGATTGGGTGGATCTCAGCCAGAACGGGTCTACAAGGCAGTGGCCAAGGAATGGGGGGGCCCCATCGCCCTTCAAGAGGGGCCCAAAGGCGGCAGTCCGGCTGATCCCCCCACATGGTGATGATCCTTCAATGATCAAAATCGACCTAGCTCATACGTTCGCTATCGCTGGGTACGGCAAAGATCAGTATGCAAGCACATTGGTATTTCTTGCAGTCCGCTGTGCAGTTTGGGGAGCAGGGAAGTATGAGCCACAACTTGAGCGAGCCTACGAGGATTTTAAAAGTTGGTGTGTGGCCAATCGAAAACGCACAACTATTGATGAATTCTCGAAAAAGGAACTCGAAATCACATCGCGCCTAGTCTGAAATGAAAATCCAACAGCGTTGATAGTTTAAATACCTGCCATCTCCTTTGGGTAAGAATCAAAAGATATAGTTCCCCAACCTTTGGTTTCCCATGGGTTCGAACCAACCAACCGCCAACGGCTTTGCTCAGGCTGCAGAACTTTCCCCGTGGCTTGGGGAAAGGCTCCGATGCAGGTGTTGTGGGGGCTTGGTTGGAAACTGTTCTGGACAGATTGTCTGTCCATGATGTCCCAGATCCTTGGAAACAAACCTTTGTGGAGTTGTGCCCGGGAGACTTGAATCTGTACCCCAACTACCTCAGCTTTGATTCGCTGCCCGTCAGCATCCTTCAGCTTAGGAATCTTGCAAAGAGCTGTTTGCAGTGGTGAAGTGGGGTACTGCTGCAACTGGCAAATTCTTTCGAACCCTTTACAATGGTGGTATCTGGTTGAGCCGGGAAGAGGCTCAAGTTGCTGTGGAAAATGGTTGGAACTGCACCGACCCTAAGCTAGATAATTTGGTGAAAGCATTTGCTAGCTTAAGTTTGGGTTTCTTTTTTCTAGCATACCGGTTGGCCCAAGGAGGCGTTTGGTGCAGCAGCTTCGTTGGCATCATCTCTCCGGTGGGCCCTCTACTACATGAGGCCAAAAATTCACAACATGCAGCACGTTGTGTTTCAAGGTTGCACTACTGCCACCGCAGTTTTTTTTGGTCGGGTTTGGTTGAGTTATGCAATGGGTGGGGGTTTTCCAACCCAGGCTTTTTCTACAGTACCAGCTGGAAGACCCTTCTTGTGAGTATATCTACAACCCAGCATGTCCTGGGCTCAATGGAAAGAAATGTGACAAGTGTGTGGGGCATGGTGTTTCTTGAAAAGGACATGTGTGGAAGAGGACCATTAAAGACGCGCAAACATACACATACACACACTTGAAAGACCGTATATCGTCATTGATTCTTTGATAGACTCCTTTGAATGCACACACACACACAAAACCTCAATCAAGTGGATGTAAAAACACTCGCTGGCCTAGGCGAAGCTTGCTGGAGTGATGAGGATTACATTGGCAAGATTGCCAGGGTAACCCGAAAATGTCACAGTGTTCAACTGACACCTTCTAGCATTAGGAAATCCCTTGTCAACTACCGTCGGGAGTGGGCAGCTGTCTGCAAACTCAAGGATGGCTGAGATCCCCAGCATTGAATGTTCATCTCGGCGCCAAAATGGTGCTCTGTGTGCACATGCTAGCCAGCAGGGTTCAGAGGGAGGTGGATATGGGATATGGGAAGACCTGGAGCTTCAAATTTAATCCTCATAGCCCCCTAAAAAGTACCTCGAGCAGAAATTGGTGAAACGAGCAGATTTGGGTTCCTCGAGCACTAATTTGCTCGAGCAGAAATTAGTGTGCTTTTGAAGCTCCAGGTATATACAAAAACATAATATCACATATACCTATTACAAATAATTCTATTTCACTATAAACCACTTTTACACTGGGATAAACCCAGTTACATGACTGGTATCTTAACCAGGGTGATTCACCAGTTTCGACCGTGGAATCCAAGGAGTTGATCTTGTCCGTCCCTGGCGCGCTGATGGGTTTCCCTCACGCCTTCTTTGGGCCCACACCCCTGGCCCCTCAGCGAAGGTTTGGAGGGGGGGAACAAGCTTAAATTGTCATGTTTAAAAGGGGAAAATATGGGAAAATGATGAGACTACATGAGAAACTACTGGATTTAGGTCCCCTATTCTCGGAACCATTTTTTGGATTTGAACCAAGGCAAGCTGAGAATTGCAGATGATACAGAGCGATGAAGCGCATCATTTTTTCATTGGGAGCTCTTCCCCAATGTTCTGCAGATGAAACTTTCCGAGAGCTGCTGTTTGCAGCAAACTGTGAGATTTAAACCCACATCGCAAAACATTTAGTCGTGGTTTGAAGACCAGATTCCCAAAAGGCTTTGAGGTAGCCTGGCGATTCGTTCCTAATTTTGGATCTGTAGTCACCACGGAAAACCGAGCCAACAGCACGCTGCCACCTTTTTTATCCACAACAACAAATATTTATATGTCATATATATATATATATTCATATATATGACATGTCTTTTGTGATTTGAGCAAGATGATCTTTCCAGAAATCATCAATTTTTTACGGATCTCCTCACCGTTTCCAGCCATTTTTATTGCCCCTAAGGCTCTGGCCGCGGCGGCCACTCCCAGTGCCATTGCGCTGAAGTCCTTGCTGCTGAGTTCGGTGCTGGGGGCTGGCAGGTTCTACGCCGGCCTTGCGGGGTGGATCAACTTCACCAAGACCACCAAGTCGGACCCTTGGGGTCTTGGGAAAGCTGGGAGCTGGATTTGAAGGTGGATGGAAGATGAAAAGATGAGGAAACAGCAGAATCTGCATTCTTTTTTGGGAAAGATCTTTGATGATTTTTGGATATTTTTGGTTGATGGTACTCGTAGGTGAAAATCGAGTGATTTCTGTTTGCCATGGCACCACAATCAAGGCTGGTGGGAGATCCCACCTGCTTCAAGTGCCCCGGCTTCTCCGCTGAGGTTGCTGATTTTCCTCATGCCAGGTCTATGCTCCTCAGCTTGATAGATTTCTGGTTCTCTCAGCTGGGTCCCAGGACCTCCTGGTGACCGTTCAAGAGATGTTAAGATCATTTCAGTATGATAGCATGATAAAGTAGGTAGCATGTCCATATGACCGTTGGCATTCTAATTGCTAAAAAACGGGACCACAAACCACAGTTCACGTTTGTTTACTTCAACTCTTTGGACATGTTTAACTCTATAGATAACCAATTTCCTCCAACGTTGTGTGCTTTCATGGTTTCACACCCAAAAGCATGATATGTGTCATCGCAGGTAACATTGAATTCACAGCTATCACACCTATTGTCATCAAACAAATGGGTTTGGTACCTGAAAATTGGCTTCAAATGCAACAGATTTTGGTATCATTTTCACATTGAACCTGCCAGAAACGGTACCAGATTCTTAGGCACACAAAATCTCCAAACAGAAGCAATTTTTTGTTCCAAAATCTGTGCCGTACCAAGGTCTGGTCTTAAGCTCCAAATTGTCTCCTGAGGCAGCTTACCTGAGCCTCGATTTTTTTTCAGGTTCGAGTCGGTTCGATTTCTCCGTTTCGGACATGCTTTGTTTTTCCAAGATCCTGGAAAATTGGTTTTGCGCATTTCTTTGATTGTGTCTGGAAGGGCACCTCATAGACTGAATGGAGGTTCATGTGCAGGATGCATATTTTCAAGCGGAAAACCCGACTTGCAAAGACCTTAATGTCGGACGCTGATTAGTAGAGGGGGGACCCCCCTTCCCCCCCCTCAAACAATCGAGGGCTGAAGGAGTCACTTTTGGTGGGACCAGGTCTGTGGAACTCAGGATGATCAACTTGAGTAAAGATTTCAATTGAAGTCTATCTACTTTCAATCGATTTTCCTTAATAACCTTAGAAGAGAAATCTGGATACGTAAGGATTGCAATCCATATCCATCTACGTTCGATTCATTTTTCTTTATAACTTCAATGACATCTAAGGCTAAGGATAAGTAAGGATTGCATTTCATATCCATCTACGTTCAATTCATTCAATTCATGTTCCTGTTTAACTTAAGATGAAATCTAGAGATAAGTAAGGATTTCAATTCATATCCATCTAAGTTCAATTCATTTTCTTTAAGAACTAAAAGAAATCTAAAGAGAAGTAAGGATTGCAATTCATTTCCATCTACGTTCACTTCATTCAATTCATTTTCCTTTTTGCCTTAAAAAAATCTAAAGATAAGTAAGGATTTTAATTCATATCAATCTTCTTGTATGTTTTTTCCTTTTGTCTCGAAAGAATCTAAGGACAAGTAAGGATTTCAATTCGTTCAAATTGCTTTCAATTCATTTTGCTTTTAAACCCAAAATGAAATCAAAGGACAAGTAAGGATTTGAATTACTGTAATCTCAATATACTTTCAATTGATTTTCCTTTATAACCTAGATGAAATAAACGGAAAAGTAAGGAAATCCTTTCGAAATCCCATAGAAATCGGCAGACATCCTGAGAAATTGCATAGCAATCACTTTCTAAAGTCATTGCAACAAAGGTGGATAAAAGGTTTCGGGACTTTTTTCACCCCAGAAATGCCTTTGCACAATAGTGTACCATCCAAGCAATTCTATTATTGTGTATCTGAGTCACTCATGGGCTGCACCCTTGAAAAATTGTTTGGGTGCTGTTCTTTCATAAGGGTTGAATAAGAAATTGATAATTTGGAGAATCTTGCATTTTAAGCATTCCAAATGGATTTTGCTTTCTAAAGTAAATCGAACAGCTTTACTCAAAGAAAGGTGGATAAAAGGTTTTGGGATTTTTGTTCACCCCAAAACTTCTGGATCTATTTTGTTCCTTCTGAAAAAAATGGGCCTGAGAAGAAGCTTTGCACAATAGGGTACCACCCCCAACAATTTCAGGTTACTGAATGTTTCTGAAAAATCTTAGCGCAATAGGGTACCATCCCACTAATTGGAGTCCAGCATTAGGCTAGATGGAATGGTTGCATCAAGCGACTACATCGCATGTCACCAGTAACCAGTTGAAATGCTCACCTTCTTTGAAATGGGAATCCAATTCTCAGCTGCAAGAATTGGTGTTTTATCCCATTGTGGTATCATCAAGTGGCTCAGTCCACAACAGATCCATGACATGTAATGACATATTATATATATATTATTCATTATTATTCCCAGTATATCCCATTATTAGTCAATGCCTATACATATATATATATATACATACAGTATATATGTGTTCCATTATTTTCCAATAATGTATTAAATGGGGTGTACATATATATATATATAAATATATATATATACATATTATACATACATATATTCTGATTCTAATTTCATCCCATTGGAACCAGATCCCAATTAAACTATATTCCCAATCACATTATATAATCCCCATATTAATATCCCAAGATTGGTTATGACACAATTGGATAATCCCCACTATTGATCTTACAAAACCCGTATTATATCCCAATGATATCCCAACCAATGGGCTATATATTCTATTCCCATTGGCAAGTCCATCCGTGACCCAAGGAGCCAGTGCAGCCTCATTTGCGCTTCCTTGGCCGTGGCCGTCTCCATCCCCCTGAAGGCCCTAGCGGATCGCCCGCGGCCGGCCACCAACTGGGCGGAGAAGACGCGACGAAGTGCGCTGCTGTGGCCTTACATTGAGGCTGAGACCTCTGGGGAAATCCAGCAGGGATTTTTTGGGAAATCCATGGGAAATGGGGGGTATTTTTCAGTTAAACTTGCTGCGAACGTGATATTTTGTTGCTGAGATGCAATCCAAGAAGTGACTGGTTCAAGAGAAAACACCCCTAAAAACTAAAAAAAAAAGAATCCAAAAGAACTATGAATTCGAAAACTTGTACGTTTTAAACCATCATGAAACTCAGAAACTCAACCAGATAATGTACCAAGCCCAGGCAGACTCTCTCAAGACCCTTGACCCATCTTGATCCCCAGCCAACCCTCAGACCAGGCCATGTGCAAAGGCGGGCAGAGCCGGGAAGCGTTGCCCAGCTCCGATGCTGCGGTGATGGCGGCGAATGCTTTCCTTCTGTGGAGATTTTGGCATCACCCGGCAGCACCCTGGGTGGCTCTGATCTTCTTCGCCTTCGCCTGTTTTGGCCGCACCTTTGGTGACAGTCGACCATCCTTTGAAGTTCTCGTTACTAAATACTCTAAAGTATGGAAAAGTATGGAAAAGGTATGGAAAAGTGAAATTCTGTCTCAGCAACTTTCATGTACGTTTCCAGGTTTCATTCCAGGTCAAGATTCAGACATCCTGGCTCTAAACATCACAATTCTCATGACCGGGTAGGAAGTTGTTTGGGCACCTGCTCCAATAAAACTACGACACCGGCCAGTAAAACCAGTCCCCCATAGCTCAGAATTCTCAGTGGTTCAAACATGTAGTGGCACCCATTTTTTACATCTTGAAGACAAACAAGCTGTGGTTCCCTGTGAATTTTCCCTTAAACTCAAAGCATTCATCGAAGCATTAAGTTGCCATGATTATCCATGATTGTATTTTTTTTGCAACATACTAATATATAAGTAAATAAACAGTATAAACTGTGTATATGTGGAGGATTTTGCAAGCGGTGTTTGTTACTGCTCAGGTATGTATTTCTGGGCTCATCATTGCTTCGACGTCCTGAGTGGCGGCTTCCTGGGAGTTCTGGTGACTCTCTGTGTGCTGCTCGGAGCTGAGTTGGGTAAGAATTGGGTTCCGAAACCAGCGGGATCTATGTGGATCTACGCATATTGAGAACGTGTTGGAATTGGAATATGGGAAGTGTTGAGAATACTGCGATAGGATAGAGATTGGATGAGATTTTTCAACTTCACAGTTTGGAGCTCTCAGATTTTAAAGCAAGTATAGCACTGGTGAAGAGGCATTCATGCTCTCCGTGGATAGCATGTTGTACACCTTATCAATGCGCAGGCAGTAAGCCTGTCCCGATTGATTCAATGTCGCTAAAACTTTGCCACCAGGCTAGATGTGAGTTATTGCAACTCATCCTCAGAATTTATAGATGCATATGGAGGCATTACATATATATATATATATAATATAGTTATATATTATTAAATTATATATATATATGATCATATATATATATATATGATCATATATATATACATATATATATATATACATATATAGAATTATATATACAATTATATACAATAAATACATAGTTCAACATGTTTTGAAACCGCAAGGCTGGTAGGACCCCCACAGGGTTAATTTGGGATTTGCATTTTCCTGATCTGGCCTGATCTCAGGTTGCACTTCCAATGGGTTTCCACCCATCACTTTCTTCTGTCCTTCCTTGTCTTCCTGGTAGCCGTTGCTGCCATGCAGAAACGCACGCGAATCTTCGATGAAAGAAAGGATGCGACGGCATCCAGCAGGGCATAGCTGCATCGTTTTGCGCTTGAAAAATGGGACGATTTCTTACAACTGAGGTGTTCCTTGAAAGTTGGAGCAACAATCCACCATAGTTTTGGACTGGGAGCCCATGTGATTGGACGGTTGTAGGTTGTCCATACAAGAATTGAACATGGTGATATTATGTGATATTTTTCCAGATTTTTATAGGCTTGCACTGTAAAAATTCAACCTTTCTCTATTTTTGAATAGTTTTCATGGCTGGCGTTCAATATTTCATGGCTGACATTCCCCATCTCAGTCAGCCCCCGCAGGCCATCCCTTGATGCCTACGCCATCAGTGCAGGCAAGTCGGGCAAGTCGTAGCTATAAATGAGATATAAGTTGAATATGTATGAGATACAGATATGTATGAGATTGTATGAGTATATAGATCGATATCTATAGATGTATCATGATGTATCTAGCAGACACATCCATTAACCAATCACAAAGCCTGGTGATTGGAGGGTCGTTTCCCCGCAGCCTCACCGTCAGATGCTGACAGGTCTCGGCGCTTGTGCCAAGGGCGCTCGCTGGCAGGACGGGTCGAAAAAACTCGGAGAACCTGAGATCATTGGGTTGTTTCAAGGGGAAAACCAGGGGAAGACAGGTAAAACCACTTGAGCATACTTGAGCCACGTGCCAATGTTTATCCTTTTATCATCCCAATGATAAGAATAACTTCCAATTTCAGGAAACATGGCAATGATGATGAACATCTAACCAGTTTTTTCGAAGAGAACATCTGTGGATGATCTCCTGAAATGCCTGGATAAACCCCTGATGATGTGATCTAAGTGAGACATACTGTGGTCAGCCTAGCCTATTTGGCAAGAGACTGTGAATGTCATCCGCAAAGTCGGCTCTTCCTGGGCATCGTAAGCAGGTCACTGGGCTCCCTTTGGAGTTCGTTGAATTCAGCCTTTTGCGGAACTGATTGTAGTTTCTTAGATGTTGATATCTTCCATGGAAAGTCAGAGCACTGAAGGTTTTCAGAGGAGAACAAACTCGTGGTTTCTTCATCGACCGATTGTGCATCGCAGGCACTGTAAGTGCACAACAACCATGAACTAATTCAGTGTATGATCCAGTTAAATGTGGCATATAACCCAGGTCTAGATGGGTTCCCATCCAGTAAACTAGCATAGGCTATTAAATATGCGTGATTTTCCATCTATTAATGGCCATAGAAATTTCGTGGATTTTCCCAGCCAAAAAATGGGTGGATTTTCCCATCTATTAATTGATGTTAGTTTACCAGAGGGTTTGTTGAGCCCACGAAGGCTTCCTGTTTCATCGAGTCGAGGAGACCTTGTGGCTGCTGCAGTATTTAAAGCACTGGAAGCTCGGGCCGTGGGGCGCCGCGGTGAGGAGGAGGTGATTTTGGGGCTGCAAAATGGGGGAAGTAACGTTGGAGTTCGTTGAAATTGAAGTATGTCTTAGTTGAAGTGGAAAAAAAGATGAAATATCTCATAGTTGAAGTTGAACATATCTGATTTATCTGATTCCAAGCTCTTAAGTTTTTTTTTTTTTCAGAAGATTTGGCACGCACAGGAAATAATCTCACCATGGTCACGTCGCTTGGTTACTGGGTGCCCGCATTGTTTGAGAATGTTGTAGATGCGTTGGTGGATTTGGATGGATTTGGGGGGTTCTGGCGTCCCCAACAATTTGATTATACCGAATGTGAATGTGCTGATGAATCCAGAAATCTCAGAGTTCCCCCACGTGAAACGCAATTCAACATAACATTGCTATGACATACATTGATAAGCCGTCATAAGGATATAAACCATCCGTGATATATCTCAATATTTTGCAACATGATACTATATCAGGTATATGTTTAAGGCGAAGCACGTCTAATATCCGCTGAACTAAGGCCCAATGCTGTGGGCCAAAGTGCAGCTTTGAGCGCGTTGGAACGGAGCTGGTTCTGGCAAGAAGTGGGGGCTCCAAGGAGTGGCTTTGCCGAGCAAAAATGGTGACAGTATGTAACAGGTTTTATACGGCCTATTGTTGAATGGTAATGCTTTTTGGGGCTTCACAACCTTGATTCCATGGAATAGATTATGTAGTATATGAATAATGATGAACAGGTATGAGTATCTAAGTATATGAGTATAGTCCATTCAAGAATTGTTTACAGTGTTTTACAATAGTGGCTATGCACTTTCATGGAAGTTATGCATGTTTCATAGAAGTTATGCACGTTTCACAAGCCACCTAGTAACGTTCTTTGTCAACTGAGTGCCAAATTGCTGATGAAAAAGACGTCCCACATTGAAACTCTTAATCGTACATAAACGAAGTAATCCTGGGTGATTGTGGCCAGATACAATGGTGGAACCCAGTCCTCAGATAAAATGACTGATTTTAGCCAGGCCATGGTGTTTTGAGCATGTTCTACCATATTTTGTTCAAAATGACCATTTAAATTGATGATTCTATGTATATATATATATATATACATATGTGTATGTATGTATATTTATGTAGGGTGGCAGTCCTGAGAAAACCAGCTGGCAGTCCTGAGAACCAAATCGTTTTGGAAGAAGGCTATAGGTGGCAATCCTGGGAAGAGATCTTGTTGGAAGAAAGGGTAGGTGGTGGCAAAATGTTGAACACTTGGAGGGTCAGGGGTGGTTTGTGGTTTTATCTATTATGCTAGTATCATTTTATATAGATAGATGATTAGATGGTAGTAAATTCATTATTTTATTTATATGTTACAAACTCGCCTGTCAAACCTCAGTATGTTTTCAGTTTTTTTTTGAATAGATATGTAGTATAATTGTTTATTCGTTGTAAGATATTGAACTCGCCTGTCAAGATCATGCTCATCCAGGTCATGATCATCATCAAGATGATCATCATCCAGGTCATAATCATCAATATCATGCTCACCAAGATCATCATCACCAAGATATTGATCATCAAGATCATGCTCAACAAAATCATGATCACCAAGATCATGATCATCACAATAATCACCATCAATATCATGATCGCCACAATCATCATCATCATCAAAATCATGATCGCCACAATCTTCATCATCAATATCATGATCGCCACAATCATCATCATCATCATCATCATCATCATCATCATCATCATCATCATCATGAAGATCATGATCATGTATCAATCAAACATATATGTCATATGTTTCATGGCCATGTGAAAAGCAATTGGACATGGGTTAGTCAGCGGAGAAGGGCTCCACGTGAACAACAATTGGACATGAGGTGGTTTTTAAAGCACTTTTTGTTTGAACTGAAGTGGAGGAGGGTTCATGTGAACAGCAATTGGACATGGGTTAGTCGCTGAAGAGGAGAAGGGTTCCATGTGAACAACACCAACATTGCATTGCATTTGGTTCAAGAGAGGAGGCCAAAGTTGCCACCAGGTCAACTTGAAGCAAATTTCACAACCATTTTCAACCAGGGTTTGGCCAGTGACTTCACCAAGCAAGCTTCAAAGTTTGATTTTTGGAGTTAGATACAACCAGGGTTTGGAGCCAGTGACTTTACCAAGCTATCTTCATACTGGCTTTAGTGCTGGTTCCAGACCCATGCCTCCCAGGTGGAGGTTTGAGCAGGAGGTGGTCAGGAGAAGAGCGAAGGTTCTTCTTCTGGTGGTGCACCACGCCTATCAGCTGGTGGAAGACCGGCACAGTGACACAACCAGTGGAGGTCAAGGTTGCAGGCCAGCGATCCAAGCAACAACCCCTGCCTTAAAAGGGATTTTATATATTGTACCTGTGGATCGACAGATGGGGGAGGGAGGTGAGAAGGAAGCCACTGGAGATTTCAGTGACCTGGGCATCCAAGCATACAAGAAGATGGGAAACCAGATGCTGGCGCCCAATTGAAAAACAAACATGCAACTTGGTGAGGCTGGCTTTTCGCCGCAAGGAAAACCGCATGAGAAACTGAATGGCAGGTGGGCTGATCATGGACCCGGTGGATGGAGGCAACTGTTTTCCAATGTACTACTACTACTGCTACTACTACTACTACTGCCACTACTACTACTACTACTACTACTACTACTACTACTACTACTACTACTACTGCTCCTGCTACTACTACTACTACTACTACTATTACTACTACTATTACTACTACTACTGCTACTACTACTACTGCTGCTACTCCTACTACTACTACTACTACTACTACTACTACTACCACTACTACTACTACTACTACTACTACTACTACTACTACTACTACTACTGTTGCCGCTGCTGCTGCTATTGCTACTGCACAAATTCGGAAGATTGAGGAAAACCGAGGAGAATGATGGAAAACCAAACGGAAAACCGAGCAAGGCCAAGGATACGACTCGAGTGGACAAGTATGGCATCTTTGTTGAAGCAATACTATTGCTTTTTCTACTAGTGTTGACTTGTTGCAGCAAGTTTTGCATTGAAGATCTGGTCAGCCATAAATCTTACCAAAAGAAACACAGGCGAAACATGCAGCGCTAGTGCTTGCGTTACTTCGGCATCTTTTATCACGAAATAAATCACGAAATAAATCATTTGTCTACAATGACCTGGAACCTGGATGAAAAAGAAATACTATGATTGCATCTAAGTGGAATACATGACCATATACCAATGTAATGTCCGACAGTGGCATCTACTTTGACAGGCGGGTTCAAACTACAAACTATATTTACTTTTTACCTTTGACAGTTGGGTTCACACTATCAACAAAAAAAACAAATCTCTTTGACAGGCGAGTTCAATCTCTTACAACGAATAAACATTATACTGCATATCTATTCAACTAACCCTATACAACAAACTGAGTTTGGACAGGCGTCGTGGTAACATATGTTTAAAAAATAATGAATGTACTATCATCTAATCACCTATCTATATAATATGATAACAGTAAAATAGATAAAACCACAAACCACCCCTAACCCTTCAAGTGTTCAAAAATTTGCCACCGCTTACCCATTCTTCCAACAAGATCTCTTGTTGGATTGCCACCTACTCGGTTCTCATGATTGCCACCTATAGCCTTTCTCCTTGATAGTGAACTAGGTGTTTACATTTGAAATTGCAAGGCTCGTATGTATGATATCCATGTGAGTAGGTAAAATTGAACCAATGGGCAAGTGGAAAATAATGAAATATGCATTTGATATTGTATTAACATGTATGACCATATTTCATTTTGTATCATATCTATATGTTTGTGCTGTTGAGATTCAACATGTATATATTTTCATGTACATATGCGAAATGGTTCAATGATGAAATGATGATTTGCATGATTTCTGTATGATTGTATGATTTTATTTATCTATAGTTATGTATTTATATAAACCTATACATATATACATATATATATATATATATTTGTATTTTGCACAAAGACACCATGGGCTGGCTAAAATCAGGGACTGGGGTTGAGGCGTACAGTCACCCCGGATGAACTACATACATATATGTATTATTTTTTGTATATATACATATTTAATAATGTTGGTATATAGTTTCTTCCTGAAACTGGGGGACATGTCTGAAAGAACTCCTGCAGTCCGCAGGTACGTTTTGTCATCCAATAATCCAAGACAACGCAAGAATTGTCCATCCCATACAGATATAGTATATAGATTGTATATAGTATACCTGCAGAGGGGGGGTGCATCTATTCTGGCCTTTAGGATTTCTGACTTCTGACCAAGGTCCTAGCTCTCTTCCAGGAGTTTCACCAGGCAGCCTCGGATGAACACACCCGAGTTTTGTATCAGAAAAGGCCGGTTCCCTCAAAGAATGAGACTTTTCTATACCAATGGTACCCCAAAATTTTTAATGGACCTCAACAGCCAAACTTCTTGCTGTAATCCCAAGATATCCCAAATTTCAGCCAAATTGCCAGGCCAACGGCCACGGAAGTCATGGTGTCGGGGCTGCCCTGAGTGCCATGGCGACCGGTCTGGGGACCCAAGAGGATCGTCACGGATGAATAATCATCGAAAATCTCAATATGAGTTTTAAGGCGTAAACCGACTTATTGGCTTATGAGTCAACATTAAGGTCATCTATTGATGTTGATATGACATGAATTGAATCTCATTGGTTTATCATAACTTGGATCACATGAGATTGAAGGCTCAGAATGACACCCCGCCTTGGCAACTAGCCAAGAACTGCATGGGGGTTATAACATGTTATAACACGATATAATCCAGTCAGAAATGGGACAACTCCAGGGGACGGATTGACCAGGGTTATCAGCGATACTGGGATGATCCTGTGGAGAAATGAAAACGTAAGAAGTGGTGGACATGTCAAAATTATTCTCTGGTAAACTAACATAACTATTGAAAATGACCATTTATAGTGGATTTTCCCAGTAAAAATGCTGATTTTCCATAGTTATGTTAGTTTACTAGAGGGCGTAGTTGGTTTTTTCTTGAATGACATTGATTTGGGAACGTGATAGCCAGTTCCTTTCTCGTAGTGAAGCCATGGTGACTGGAAACTATCCCGTTTCGATACACAACTCCTAGCGCCGAAAATGGGGTGCGTAAACCCCAAAAAATGACCACCGATAGACACTGGTACCTTTTATTTGAGCATATTTGAGCCATGCTTGAGTCAAAATGGGTTATCATTGGTTTTGGATCCTTTTGAAACGCAAATTGGCTGGTAGTTTTCAGGATTTGATCTTCCAGTTTATTTGGGGAGCCGAGTTTGGCACATGCACACATGTTGTGTACAATTCGCATCAACTAGCCTTGTTAGTCTCCTTTGATACAAAGACCACATGGACCAATGAACCTGAGCCCTCCCAAGGGTCCCTTGCATGTTCCCCAGGTACCCAGTGGAAAGGAGCACTAGAGCTCTGGCAACATGTGCAGGTGCCACTGCTAAGGTGACATTGAGAGCAGTCCTCACTTTTCTCATTGACCCTCTCCTGTCATCAAACTTGGCAATGGAAAATATGTTACAAATGGAGGTTTAGCTGGGAAAACTGTGGAACATCTCTATACATCTCCTATCAATGAGGCTTTAATTGAAATCGACCTAAATGGGTCATTTTCCAGCACACCAGGGGTTGATGACCGGAGGGTAAGTGGCCATTTTGATGTGTAAACCATTTCTGGACCTTGCGCAATTCTGAAGAAGGGTTTGCTGCAACAATCATGTGCGGTGCGTGTCACCAGTAGACATGGGGATGGAAGATATTGGCAAGTATATATATATATATATACCCTCTGGTTATTTAACATAGCCATGGAAAACCACCATTTTTTGATAGGGAAATCACCATAAATCATCTATAAATGGGCCGTTTTCCATGGCTGTGTTAAATAACCACAGGGTAAATATATATATGAACTTCTATGTTGTTGCTCAATTACACTCCCAAACACAGGGATTTATCAAAACCCAGCCAAGTTGGATTTTGTGTTGAACCGCTATGCAGATTCGAGGAATGCCGCTGGTAGTACCTTACCAGCCAACCCCCTGGGTCGGTGATTATTTTCCAATAATATAGAATAGTTTATTGAGGCATTATTATGGGCTCGAAAACTGCCCAACAACCACCTGTGAATATGAAGCATTTTCATTGGGGGTACTTGTAGTTGCTTGCATCCCTATTTTTTGATGATTCCCAAAATCCACCGATTCTGACTGTGAGCCGCAGGGGTTTGTCATGACTCACTGTTTGGTCGGACCCTGGATCACCAGGAGACTCTAGATCTTCGCTCTCATCTCATTTGCAGGGTGCCTCTGATGGGTGGAGGACTTTAGTCATTGCTTTTGCTTGTAACATCTTGTAACAATACATCCCCAAGTGTTCTTTGTGTGGGAGAATTGACTCCACCAACTTTCCGAGCATATTATTTCTTGTGCCCTTGGTACTCGTAATGGTCGTACTCTGTGATGTATTTTTGATGTGCAGAAATGGATGCGACAACCATTTTTGTAGATCCTAATGGTCACTGTTTGATATTCATTTGCTTTTGTTTTGACATCCGCTTTTATCTATTGCCCGATCTATGGAAAGTGCTAGCACGGTAGGACAAGAACGAGAGTATTAGAGAGCCATTCGCCGGTACAGGGAACATGTTCTAGAAATCCAAGCCGGATCGATGACTACAACAGATGGCAAATCGCCATCCGCTGCTGTGCCTTGCACACTTTAAGCAACAATCCAGCAATAGTCTGAAGAGCAACCTTGAATCGATGGGAAATCACCTTGATATCAACAGACCACGGTCTTGAAATAGCTTGAATCTGGGGATGAAACTCTTGGTGAACCCCAAACTCGATCCTCCCAACTTACCCATGGTCAATTTTGACACTCTGTCATGAGATTTTCATTGTTCTTTGCCAGGCGAAACCTCGAAATGTTTGTTTCTGGTATCACCATCTGTTATTGCTTCAGCCTCATGTTTATTGGTTAGCAAGAGCCACTATCTTGTCTTTTCTTATCTTGCTATATTTTTTCTCCGAGATTCCCGACTCCCACAATTGCATGACGAGAAAATTTCAGGGACCCCAAAACCAAAGGTTTTCCTGTACACACGACCCCAAGCAGATTCTGAAAAAGTATTGATATTTTTCTGTATATCCCCATTAAGTGATCACACATGCCAGTTATATCACTGGTTTTCCACTCAATACATCTAAATCCCCCATATGATCATGGAAAAGAAAACACATACATGCCCCAATTTTTCTCAAGAAAGAAATGGAAAAAAATCGGTAACTCCCTGGTTTTTGAACTAAAACCTAGGGTCAAAAATGACCCTCCGCAGCTCCGCAGGTCGCAATGCCTTGATGACCAGTCTGGGGCGCGCTGCACGCGCCTCGGCAGACAGTTTTTTAAAACCCGCAACAAGTTGGATTTGGACAGGAAACAATTGGGATATCATAATTGGGATAATTATCATAGTTACTTCGAAACAATTGGGATATCATATGATATCATTATATATCATTGATATCACCATGCAACAATGATGTCACCTCTAGTCATGGGGATGCGGCCCCACTCTTTGACGTCGCTTGATGCTGATCCTGGCTTACGATTTACTATCCAACAAGGAATAAATCATCTCAACCTGTTTGCCTCATACCCCAAAATTGAAATTGGATGCTTTGCTGTGTTAAGATGACTCCTGCGGCCTGTGTCCATTGGGAATTGCGACTGTTTGTACCAAATTAGTGGGACTTCACCTTCATGAAAACATCCTGAAAAACTCCACGGATGTTTGAGGATCTTGGATGAAACTAGTAGGGTATATACTAGATTACCTGCTTGAGCAAGGATGATATGGCAAGGCTGGCAGCGCATGATGGGATTTCCTTGTTTTTCCCAATCAGTACAAGAGTATGGCACATGGGTTTCCGTATAGTTTCCCAACAGCTTTTGACTTGTTGAAATCAATTGTCATGATGGTTATCACTTCGTGCGGCTAGTTTTAGCCTGCTACATCCCATATATCAAGTACTGGAGCAGCCTGTTGGTCAATGCTGGAGCCAAATGTCTCGTTGCAGTGGTATATGTGCAAGACCCCACGCTTTTGAAATACACATATTTGATGGTTTCCTGAAATAGGGGGTATTGCCATGTATTCCCATGTATTCCCAAATCATCCATTTTAATGGTTGTTCCATAAACCATCGATTTTTGGGGTACCCCCATTTAAGGAAACCCCCATTTATATACATTGGCATGTTTCAGGATTCGGGGACGTACCCACATAGTCATCGCTTTTCGGTCCATGACAAATCAATTCCCAGTGTACCCCTGTTGCGGTCGGACAGATGTCTCTTTTTGGAGGATCATGCTATAAGTTGTGGGCACTATAGTTCATATCATTCAGTAACCATGGCAGAATAACCCCCATTTCCTGGGTCTTTCATGATATTTCATGTATATTTGGGTTTTCAAACCGAAGCTGACAACCACGCTTTGCGGGATGATCCTCTGAGGATGGCAACTCAGCTTACACTTTCTCCAAGATCCAAATCATCGACGACTGGACGCAGTGGCCATAGGCACTGGGGATGACCCATCGAACGCGCGAAAACTGGGGTGTTTGAACAATTGCATGTTGGCCCGAAAGGCAACGGGTTGTGTTGTTGGATAGAAAATGATATACATCAGATTTGTCATATAGTAAGCTACACTTGTGCATGAGGCACTCGGGTTTCCGAAACACATTTCATCCCAGGGAGATCCACCGAAATGCGCCTATGTGGAATTCACAGCGAATGCCGAACCACGAATCTTAAAGACTTGGTGATTTCAAGGATTCCAAGGATTCTTTAGCCCTGTACCCTCCACTTGATTAACATAGCGAAAATCAGTCGTTTCAATATGTAAATCAGTAAATCATCTATTCCAATTTCAAATTACGAGAGGCTATATCATGATATACATGAGATGGTGATCATATAATAGTTGACCCTCAAGATGAGTGGCTCAGCAGATGAGAAGGTCAGCGGGTCCTCTCAAAACTGGCGGTTTCAAGGTGCTGCTGTGAATGCTTGTCAGAATGCCACCAAATGGGCACAGGCACGGTCGGATTTCGCATGTGATTGCTGCAACATTCCAATTTTCGGGTATCAACATGGCAGAACCATACGTTGAAGCGATTTGTGCAATTTGAGGCCCATATTTTTCTTCATATGCGTCTTTCATGGACACCCTTTGTCCAGGTCGTTGTGGGAACGAGAAGCAAGACTGAAGTAACTCCAGCAACCTCTCGCGGGCTCCTTGCAGGCGATACACATGGCGATTCACTGTGCGGTATCCCAGGAGGACGATCCAAAAATGGAAGATTGGAGAAATTGTTGGTGAAAACTCATGGTTGATGGTTGTAGTATTCTGTTCCAATAACCGGTAGATCCTGTGGATGGTTGTACGCATCTATGGTTGTAGATGGTTGTCATGGCCCAAGCCAAAAGATCGAACAGATGGTAGAAAGCAACACTCTGTGGGCCAGTAGCAGCTTCTTGGGCTTACGATTGCAAAAAGCTGCAGATGTGCTATGGCATATGCATGGTTGTCGATGAATTTCAACTGCCCTGGATGTTTGCCAATTTAAAGCCGCAGCGGACAAGAATCCCAGTAATGGATAGTAATGGATAGTAATGGTTAATCATCGGTATTCGGTAAGTCTGTACATTGTTCCACTGTTGCATGCTCTGACCATGCTATGACCATGGATTTGACAGGGACAGGAAAACGATCCAAAGCATTCAGTACATCCAGACTTGGCTATTTGCCAGTATGGGTCAAGCATTGAGACCTATGGGACCCACATATTTGGGTCGTCTTCACATATAGCATACTTTATGTGTTTCCAATGTGATTATTGCTTATCACTATTGTCATTGGCAGCATCATGATTAATTCTCATGTTATCATATGTTATAATTGATATTATCATTATGTTCACATCATATTGTATATTGTACACTATATACGTAGTATCATATTCGCACTACCATTCTGAACCGTCCATTCTCGTGGTTACCCACTGAGAAACCCATCTGCAGCTGGCATAGCCTGGCTCTCAGGCGCTGGCGAAGGTGGAAATGCTGCGGCCTTTGGAGCCAGGATGCCAAGATTAGATTGGTATAGTCAGTGCAGCCATGTGAATTGTACACATAGTAATAGATAGCATATCTATATATTTGTACATGTATACCTGTCGGGGTTTCCTAAAATGGGGGTACCCCTAAATCATCCATCTTAATTGGATTTTCCCTTACAAACCTACCATCTTTGGGATCCCTCATCAATGGAAGCCCCCATATGGAACATGTACACACATATGTAGCTATATGAGTCACGGTCAAAATGGTTGAAGACCACTTTAGTATTGCAGGAGTTTTTTGTCAGAGTGCACGAAACACAGTATATAAAGCGATATGGACTCCCCAAAAGCGATAATGAGACAAACACTGGAAAGCGATATGGCCCAGCCAAAATGCGAGAACCGATAACAGCAACTATATATTGAGATGTAAAGGATTTTGACTGGAGTTCATACATATATATATAATATACATGTATGGATATATTAATGTGTATTATATATATATATTTGTATAATATATATATATATATTACATAATCTCGAGTTATGATTATTTGTGATTACTATCAATCACCATAATTTGTATGAACCACTATGGACCCAGTCGCTGTGAACTTGATCATGCAAAGTGAGTTGCAAGTGCAAGTACCATCACAGGGCCCTAGCCGTCCCCAGTTGGAGATAGTGGTAACATGTGGCAACCGATTCATGACTGGTGAAATTAGAGGCTGAATCATTAGGCTCTGGTTGGCAGGCAAAAAGTGTATGCTATGAGTCCTATAATTTGCTTGACGACAAACACAGAATCATGTCGACCAAAGGATGAATACACATTCTGCCTCAAGAAAGATCATGTGTTTCCAAAGAAACGAAGCCTCCAAATTTATGCAACAAACCCAGATCATCCGCGTGCATTCACCTCCAAAATCAAACAACATGCACATGTACAGATCTGTACTTACAAGTACTTGTATATTCAATTACATATATTCAATTACATATTCAATTTGTTGATATTAATAAACAAGGCAATTGTCTTCTTTGTTCTGGGTGATAGCTCAATGTCCTCGTTGCTGTCCCATCATGAAGACCAGCGGTCTCTCCCGTTTGGTTTCGGCGGATTGCATTGGGCATTCTTAAGATTGGCTAGCCGCAAATGGGATGCTTCATAATTTTAAACCTTTGTAAACGTAATAACAAACCATCACCAACATGACCATAAATGGGTGTTAAAACCCATCCCGAACTGGTAGCTTGATGGCATTGGCTTGTCCAGATTATTTCCACCAATCTCTGCATCGCACATTGGGATCTTTTCATCTGGACCCAGGCTGCCATGAGTTCGTGCGAACGTGCTGCGTGGGGTAGCCCAAGCACTGTGGCATTGTATCTAAGAATCTAGGAAGTATTCGTTGGGTAGCCAAGCAATAGACGCGGGGGATGTCGCTCAGGAAAACTCTCACTTCACTAATAGATGCTAATGATTTGCATGGCATATTTGGATCTTTTGGTCAAGTGCACTGTTAGAGCTGGGCTCAGTTTACCTCAATTCCCTCCACTTGGCTTTGCCCAGCTGGTGAGATTTAGGGTGGGGGCCACTGAACACATCACCGTCGTCGAGCGGCTACAGCCTGCCACGGCTTTCACTTTCTTTAATTGCTTCAAACTTGCATGTCTTGATTCAGGAAAAGGATATACTAATTCATTACCAATATACATATTACATACATATTTATGCTACAACTATTATGGTCCCATGTGTTTCCTATAAAGACCGCATTTGCTGTGATTTCACTGCTAGTTTCACAGTGTCCAAATCTGGCATCTGAACTGCATATGGTGTCAAATGTCAACACCGGATTAATGAACCCTGGTTGATTGCATAGATCGGGGGAGTTATCCCCCAAATAGCAATGTCATTTGCTACTAAGATGGTACCACTCCATTTCCTCGCAAAAGAGTTCATTTGAGCAGTGTTCTATACTACCCTTTATGTACTGGGGATTATCATAGTCCATTGTGGAACATCCTATTAACCACCCAGTCTAGAGAGACCACATTTCGGGTTTGGAACATCCTCATTTCAAGGGTTTGACTAACCAAAACTGACGATTTAGCCATATTTAGCCATCCACAATGGGATATGATAGGGATATAAGGGGATAAGATGGGATAGTGTATGGTATATAACCCTGAACTTCTCAGTTCTCATTTAATCGGCACCTTCGCAAAGTGCTCGTTTCCCGAGGCCTTTTCACAAAGTACATACTTTCAAAAGTGGTTGATCATGCCTCCACTCCTTGTGCATCATTGGATGGCTCACATGGGAAATGCTCAAGATGCTCACTATTGATCATCGGGAAAAATATGGTTCATCAAAATAACAAACCATGCATCCATGATCACATCTTTTTGGGGACCATCATCAGCGATTGGTTTGGCACTGAATCAAATGGCGTCAACAAAAAAGCGTGATAAGTGCTTGAAAAACCCAAAGTGAGTGAAAGACCTATGATTTTAGGGTCACTTCCAACCGCGTGAAAATTGCAAGATTTCCTCATGCAACTGGCAGTTCATCCGCTCATAGCTGTCTAGTACCACACTCCTTTACGGTAATAGAACATGTGGTGGAAGAGTCCCTGGCGTAAAGCCCTCCGCTGAAGCGGAACATGAGGGTCATGACAGGGTTCTTGCAATGTAGAGAACTATGAAATGATTTGGGTTAAAGTCAGGATGGCACTTTGACGCAGGCACTTCGAAAGTCCTCGTTTCCCAGGCAATGGCAGGCAGCCCTGAGCACCTTGGAGGTCTACAAATCCAGCTCTGTCCGGCTGGATGAGAGCAGCTGGGAGACCTGGCATTCGGGGGCTGGTGGTGCTCCATGTATGGAATATTTACCAACAGGAAAAAGATACCCCGATGTTAGTGAATATTCCATACATGGAGCAGATGGGATATAGGACTATAGTAGTAGAATGGGAGACTTTTCTAAGTTTTTCTATTTGTTTGTCGTTGCATGTTGATACTATAAAGGTATGGTTACAGCAACAAATCAGCAACAAGAGCCCCAGAACATTTGAGACGAAACGGTCAGCAGTTCGATGTTGTTGACGCTTGAATGGCCATTTTAGGGTTGCAATGTTGAATTTCAAGGGTGTGGGAGGTGTAATGTAGACCATGCCGCGCCATACTGTAAATTGTGTTGAGCTTCAAGTTTGAAGCAGAGAAGTACATCTTTGCACCAACGGATTTTGGGGGTCCCCAAACATTGATCTGACCCTAACCTTGTAATTTTTTCACCTTTGGTGACTGTAAAGGAGCCAAGCCACAAGACAGGCCACAGGATAACAGTACGAACCACTGGGATGATCATCCAAGTTGCCTATGTTTGATGGCCAATGTAGGCAAACTGCTAGCTAGTGTTGATGGCAGCAGCTGTCCACTTGCATGCACCAGAACTTTGGTCTGCGAAGTAGTCTTGCAGGAATATGCCATCCTGGATACATACTATGTCAGTTAAGTTACAAATCGTTTTTGGCGGCCGGAACACGTTCGATTGTAGATGTTCTCAAATACAATCTAATGAGGGGTTTCAAAACCACAACTCAGGCATTGGAAGAGAAAAGCAGGGCAAAGTCCAATTCTTTTCACCTCCACACAGCTCCAAACATGATATGTGGCTCCTTTTTTCTGGCACAGGTGTGCCAACTTTCAATGCGGCACGGAGGCCCAACATTCAAAGGCGGGCGGGATGTTGGAGATTTTGGGATATTGGGAGTGTTCAGCTTTGACCCAAAACCATATGCCCTACAAGTTGTGTGATGATACATCATGTGAGCCACGGAAGTTATTTGGTAGATAACGCCTTGGCAATTGACGGGGTGTTCCTACCTCGTTCTCCAGTCCTGTAGCGTTTTTTGGGGTCTGACCTCGTTTTCCAACGCCGCACTTGTTTTTAAAAGCTAAATGCTTTATATGCGATGCCTACCTCGTTCTTGGGGTGTTCCTACCTCGTTTTACAGCCTAATATTATGATGTTTTCGACAAACCGGGGTACGCCCCAATACTACTTTCCATTTAAGCAAACAAAAGCCGTCGCTCATGTGATGAGTTCATATATTGATGGTCAACCGAGAATCTGCCGCTAGGAAGTGAGCCAGGAATCACTGGGACAAGTCTTCTTTACCTCAAAATCTGAAATGTCCGTTTCAGCCGGAAACGAAAAAGGCATCAACTGCAAAAGAAATCCAATTTTCGCTGGTGCAACTCTGATTATATCTGATTCTAATTGGTACCTATGATCGCTCATATCTGACATGCTCGAGATCCAACCTAGCAATGGAAGTCCCTGTTTGTACATGATCCCAGAAACTGTGGCCATCCCTGGAGCTGTCAAAAGAAAGTGCAGCTGGGGATTGGTCAGAGGTTTTAGTCGTTTCTTTGGTCGGAGAAACCGTCCCAAAAAAAGGGATTATGGCTATGCCAATCCATGTGAAGATAATCGTAAATCATCCAACTTTTTTTTCCAATAACCATTGGTTTGGTCATGAGATGCAAAATTGTTGATTCACAGCCATACGATTCCTTTTGTGTGTGTGTGTACCTCTAAGACGTTGCCCCTCCAGCTTGGCTCGCGCGCGTTTGCGCCTAGGCCATCAGCGCCTGTGAAAAGGCTGGCCGATGGGAGGCGCGGATTGAGGCTATGGTTTGTACGAATACGATAAGTACTATTTGTATATATGTGTAGTCAGTATACCAAACAAAATGATGGGTGAGTTATTTTTCTCTCTGAAGGTATACGCACATCTGAAAAGTTGCATCATAGCCCTCTGAAAAGTTAGATCCAAGGGGGTTAGGCAGTCGATTGTTTCTCTTGCGAACCAATTTCTGCAGATTTCGGCAGTATTTCCGATGATTTTTGTATGTTCTTCTAAATATGTATAGCTTACAGAATTCAAATTGCAGACTGCAGAACCAGGCTTTCAGGAGAAGTGTCGCCGAAGCTTCGCGAGGCTTCTCTGGCGGTGCTGCAAGATCTCGTAACGTTACGGCTTCGGCGTACAGCGGTGTGCGAAACTCAGTGGATGAGTTGCCTAGCGAATCTGCTTAGATCTGCTTAGTTGAAGAAACTTAAAGGATCTCAATGGATTTTGGTAATGTTCTGGGTGCATAATTGATTCATCCAACTCGAGGAAGGGTTCAGGTTATGCAAGATGATATAAGATAATCATACATGTAAATATATAATATAATATATAATACAATATTACTATATAATTTATATACCTTATTCATGCTAAGGGTACTATTGAATCTTGGCTTGGTAGCTTATTGAACAGTGCGAATATTCGGATGCGATGGGTTGAAACATAGCACTTGGATTATTTGAGTTTGCCATGGATTGCATCCAGCCTTTTAACCACCAAAGTCTATAGGCTGAAATGCATAGATATGCAACAAAAAACAGGTTGACATTCAAACTTAGATCACCTAAAATAGATCTGAATAGGTAACCTCTCGGGGTTTGGTTCCACCAATGACGCCAGGAATAGGCTGCGCACAGTGACTGCACCGCTTCTTGTTAAGTCGGATCAGGCTGATCAAGAGATGGTTTGGATTAGATTAACCCATCGATTGGGCGATGGTCATCTGCTTAGATTCCGATTCTGGGATGGAGAGTTCCGAGAAGCTTGCCGATAGTGCTATCAGGTCCTACAACGCAGCAATCAGCGCCTGTGAGAGGCGGGCAAAATTGTTGCTGTGGAACTTGAAGCGTTCTTAGAAAGAAAGTATGAGATGTGGGAGATACTTCTGGAAGTTGAGATTCTGGAAAAAGACTGGCATACCGATTCGGGTGTATAATATATAATGTTCTTGCCTTCGTGAGTACTCTGTTTGACATTGTATAACATTGTTTGGCCTACTTCACATATGTTGGCGCTGTACTGTTTGCTTACAGATGTTTCATTGGGTGTTTGAGCCAATGGCAGTCTCTTGCGCACAACCGCCTGACAGCCAGGGTGCGCACCTTAGAAGCTTCTTGTTTCAGAATTGTTTGATTAACATATTTTCAGACATGGTTGGTTAGTGGGTACATGTAAGTAAATGATTGTAGATTGTAGATAAATGATATAATTATTATTGTGATTATTACCTTTTGTCTTCTTTATTGCTGTTAGTATCATTAGATGTTGTTAACCTATCTGTAGAATAGATTGGAATACATTGCTTTAAATCTATAGTATAACAGTATCTATGCGTAGTATCAATATCAAGAAATCATAAGAAATTTGTGTATATCATCATATTATATATTACAAGAAAAGTTATATTGTATCCCATACGATCAAGATATGTTCCATCCATGAAGCTAACCGTGTCGCGTCAGGGAAGCTCAGTGGCCTATGGCCTTTCAGATACTCGCGGAGAAGAGAAGTGCCTCGATGGAGGCGGCAACATGGCTCCGGGGCTTGGGAAACTACCATTTTATAAAGACTATTTAGGACATCTTTCGATTATTTTAAGCTTGTTTTTGGACAGTTAGAGAGTACGAGTATTTAAAACCATTTCAGTCCGCTGGGAAACTGGAATGTCTGTGAGTGTTAGTAAGAAGGATGTGTGATTTCTGTCCGTGTTTGTTTTCAATTTTTGAGGCCCCAGTAACCCAGAGCTGTTGTTGAGTGTTAGTAAATATATACATAATATATATATATATACGTATACTGAATAACATATCAATCTGACATCTTATTTTGAGGCACAACAATTTTGAGACATATTGATCTGGGAAATTAATCCAAGTCTTGGGATAGAGCAAAATCTGGAGGGTGTGAAGGATAGAACCTTGTTTTAGTTTGGTACGGGTATCTCAGCATCATTCAATCCCACCCTTAATTCGTATGAGCAGCGTCACACCCCAGATTTTGGTACACCCTCCAGTAATCAAACATAGCAATTGTAAATCCCCCACTTTTTTCGATATCGATAATTTTCCCGTTAAAACCTCCATTTTATAGAGAATTTTCCATTGCCACGTTTGATTACCGGAGGGCAAAAAGTCATTAAAACCCATATGTTTCACCCTTCTCCCATCTTTTTCGGGCTCATTAAAATCCATATTTTGGTATAGTATGGCTTCAAAGATCGCTACTGTAGTTTCAACTCCTCTGGGTCCTTTTCATGCGCTGCACTCACAGAAACTACACCCATTTATACTCATGTTATTCTCATTTATATTCATTTATGCTAATATGGTCCCACATTACAATTCTTGCATACACATGTACAATATATATATATACAGTATATATACGTATGAATAACATGTATGTACTATTTATTCATACATTGTGTATATTATATACAGTACATTATACCATTATACATGTATATTCGTCTATTTACAGTTATAGTCTATCTCGCAAGTTCTTTCTCACATTGTCTTGAACAATCCCAATGTTACACTTGCCTCGCCTGCACAGGTGGATCGTGCTAGCTTTGGGGCTTCCATCAGTGCCGTTGCCCAGGCGGAAATCCCCGAGGCTCATTCCCACGATAATCTCTAGAAATGGAGGTTTAGAGCTGGCACATGGGATTTTCCAGCAAGCCAATATATAATACGTAAGTGGTGAACTAACCTCCCTTACTATCCAGTTGCTATATAGTTATGCAGCAAGTATGATCCTCCAAGCATCTTCCAAGCATGGGGGAAGTTCTTTGAGTCTTTCAATGGATTGGTTAATGGGAAAATTTACAGGAAACCCCTATATTTCATGGGAAAATCCATGGTTTCCTGTAGATTTTCCCTTAAACCAATCCAACGAATCTTGAAAAATCATGGTGATGTTTTGTTTGCGCATGCATCAAACACCATCATCACCATCGCTTGATGAATTGGGGCGCCAGATCGCGATGTTTGTTTGCCTTTGAGGGAGATAAACTTTGTTTATCTGTAAACATGCAACTTTTAGCAGGGGATCAAGAAACCAACTCAATTTCCAATCACTGGGAGGCTTCGATTTTCAATCATTGGGGTGCTTAAAACCATGATACTTGGTTACCCTCCTGTACGCAAACATAGGGATGGTTCAAAACTCATCATTACTATATTTTGGGGAATAACCATCCATTAACCAGCTGTTTTATGGTAACATCCGGGTACGGGTTTTGACCCATAACCGAATGGCAATGGAAAATCCATGAAAATCCCTTATTGAAAGAGAATTCTCCCAATTAAAACGTCTATTTATAGCGGGGAATTTAGTTGCTGAGCAGGCTGCCAACTTCCTGTTCATGGTTGACTTGGATTACCTCGAGAAAAAAAACTGGGATAAATTCAGCGATAGCAACAATGGAAAACGTTCCCCAAGGTTGGAATTAATAATGTAGGTGTATAGTATCACTACAGCAGTGAAAGGCATGAACCAACCTGTTTTTAAGCATTGCAAGCAAACAGACCAAAACATTGTTTGATGCATGTTTATACCTGTTTGAAAGGTAAAGCAAACATGACGGACTTAGGTACCGTAGCGACATGTCGGACTTGTGGCTCCTAACAACTCAGTCATTGACAAGCTCAGTCGAGGCCAATAGGCCAACGCTCTTCCAGTGCCGTGCATCATGCCTACTTGCGAAAATTGGAACCGATAGTGGTGGCTTTAACTGCCCCAGATAATGAAACTTGACATGTGCATACGGCACGTTTGATCAAGGTCAGAAGGCAGTGCAGCGAAAAGCTTTCGTCATGACTGATGGTCTTATTTTTCCCGTTTCAGGAAGATGATCGTGACTGCATGATATACATATATATATATATTCTATGAATGTAATAAGGACATGTATTGAGACCACCAACAAGTTTTCTTTGAAAAATAAACAGTTGTTTCTTTGTCATTTGTTTAAACAGGTCATTCACAATTCATTCCTCGTGTCATAAAACCAGATGTTACATGTGGAATTTCGGAAGGCCTCTTTGTGGGAGATCTGCCTGACCTTGGCTCCTTAGCAGAGCCTTAGCGGAGCCGTGCTTGTTGTGCTGGTTGATGAATGACAAAGAAAACCCATGGAACATGATCACAGGATCTACAAATGGTGGAATTTCATGAATTATATATATATACACACCTATGATCGATGTTTGTTTTCTGGAGGGTTGCACCCCCAAATTTGTGAAGATTTGCTGAAATTGTATCCCCCCACTTGAAGATCCAGGTGTTTTTTGATTCTCCTGGTGGTCATTGCTGGCAGAAATTTGCAGTAGGCGTCGAAAATGAGTCGGTGGTATAGCTTGACATCTTTGCGTAATGAGTCAAACTTTGAGGCTATTGAAATCAGTGATGTTGTTCACTCTTAGTGGAGAAACACCATCCCATGTGTTGGGTACCAAATTTGACCCACATTGGGACTGAAAATCTATGGTTGCTGGACTTGGAGTGTTCCTGGTCTTGACTGCAAGGGAATGAGGGACTGAAGGATCAGGGCAACCTTTCTCCTCCATGCGGCACAATGTCCGGTAGCAGTGGCAGCAAAGCAGTGCAGTGCTGTACGATCTCTGAAGAGACTAAATCATCAAATCGCCACATGCTACTTGTATGATCAGAATCATCAAGGGCACGGGCTGTATTCTTCGGGATTCCAGGTTCCATGTGCTCAATGCTACAAGTACATGTAGAATGTAGTGTTTGGCAAGTCTTGGTAAATATGCAGTATACAGTATCGTATATAGTTGTATATATACATCATTATACAGCTATTTTACCGTAGACTTTGCGTTTTTTTGTGTTGTTGTACTACGTCGGTTCAAAGGATGTTTACCCACAATTCGCCAAAGCACTGTAGCCATTCCTCAAACTGTCGAGGATCTTCCATATAGACATCCCTGCATTTTCAACAGCTGCAAAATTGGCAGTGTCCTCCACTTTGACCACATTGTTTCCAAAGGTTGCATGGGTTATTTATGGTGGAACAACTTATATGTATCTATATTATATAATTAGTTTTATACACAACTTAGTGTTTTTGGCATCATTTGGTATTTACGAAGCAAATCTTGCTGTTTTGAAATCCTTTTATACCATATTAATCCATCTTTGCACCTGCCCAGCTTGCGATCTTCAGCTGAGGTGGTGAATCCTGAAGTAGTTGGAGGAAGGTGCGACAGCCGACTGGGCAACGCTGGAAATGTGAACCCAGCTTTTCGTCAAAGAAATATCCCTAGATATTTCATGATATTTCTATGATTTCAGGTTAGATAAAGATATCATTTCTCTTGCTGCATGATGATCAACTATTCATTACACCCTCAATCCATGACCCCTGGACTCGTCTTGCAAGGCCCAGAAACATTGATGCCAGCAGTTTGTCGGTGGATAGCCCAGTGGGCTTGCATTTTGCATTGCCTGGTGCAGACGCAGATCCCCTGAATCTTCAAACGCATCCGGACACGGATGCAAACGCAGACACAATCATCAGACTTTTTGACCCACATCCATGTTGTTGCGCTGGGAAACGTGTTTTCTGTTCCGCAAAAGACATGCGGTTTGAGTCTTTGGAAGCCTCCGTTGTGATACTGAGATGAACTAGAGCATTTCCAACACAAAACCTACTTTCGATGAGTTTGGTGCGAAAATCTGAGCCAGTGAAAGCTAAACAGTAGCCAGACAAGCTTCGACTTATACAATCGGTTTGTGGTTTCAATCTTTGGGGGGATGGGTCTTTCAGACACATAATCAGATTATATCAGATTTTACTTGTATCAATGGTCCCCGTGTTTGTTGATTTTTACCGCCCCATGATAGCCCCATGACATCCAAACATGTAATCCTGCGTTGCTTGATTGTTTATTTCGCTCCGACCTAGGATGATCAAAATCAATAAAAACACGCGAATTGATCTCTGAAGATCTTTGAGATTCACGCCATCAACCAGTATCCACCAGTTACCGTTCCAAAAACTCCAACAGAACCATGGCATTTTTCTAAAACCGAACCATGCGATTCCCTGCCGATCCAAGGCTGCGATAATGGCCTGCCAACGCGCCAACAGGCCAGGGTGGGCCCAAATTGGTATGACAAAATATGAAAAAAAACACTAGGTCAGCCGAAGTGGATGGGTTGCAACAACGACTTTGCAGTATTGCTTTGCCATTTTGATGGGGATACTTATTAGCAAGACGACAACCAAGAACTTGTTTTTTTTGTTAATAGGATATCTAAGGTTGTTGCAAAATGGCTTTCAGGATGAGAAACACATGAAATAGATTGACATTGACTATTTTGCGAGGACAGCTGATTCTTGGATCATTGTCTGCTTCACCAAGTTCTTTGGTCCTCCTATTTCCTATTCTCCTCCAGTGGACCAACACTGCAGTGAATTGTCCATGTTCAAGATGTAAATAGAATTAAATAGGGTAAATTCTCCAACAGTAACAAGTGGGTGTGTCTGAAAATAGGATATATCCCCAACTATCGCCATTTAATAGTGATAAGTGATAATGATCAGCAACCATTGGGTTTAGGGATACACTATTTTCAGACAAACCATTGGTTTTTGCCATGTTTCCAGACGTGGCAGGAATCGATCTGATCCCCGCGCAGTGTTGGGCAGGTGGTCTGTAGCCCTTTGTCTCCATGCCGCAGAAGAGGTTGGCCCCTTAACAGGGCTGCGGGGTACCACAAAACCCACTGCTACACCCCCATTATAAAGTTGAGCTTCATTATATCAATGCTATATCATATCCTTTCTTTTATCATACCAGTCCTGATTCATAGAAGTGGATATACCCTCCGGTGATTTAGCATAGCTATGGAAAGTCACCATGTTCATCCATGTTCTATATATATATATGTATTATATATATATAGGTAAATCATCTTGACCTGGGCCGTTGTCCACAGCTCTGTCATAAATCTTTCCACAGGATGTTAGATGTCCGGACCCGCCGATTCCGAAGGATGCTGAGATGACCCACATGGCTCTTTCGCTAACTATTCTGATTGTATGTGGAAAACAGGGTAATGTTGGTAAAACAACAATGAACCACCCCAATGTCACCATAAATAGGTGGTATAAACCATTCCCAAATGGGTGGTTTGTTGTTTTACCCACAATACTCGTAAACTGGGTTTGATTCATGACAATGTACATGTTCCCAAAATGTTTTTCCATCATGAAACCTCTTGCTACACGTCCAGAGTTCACAACTTCACGCCCAAAAGATCCAAACCAAATGACTAATGCTTAGCCCTTCCTGCAGTTCATTCCCTTACACGGGCTATACATACTTGCATTGTCATACATTATTATCCACATGAGCATTATTTGTGTGTAATAAACAACTTAATCGGAATTTCTAATCGCATTGATCGACTACAGGGAATGGGTTTTCAACAAGATAGACAATTCATTCTTCCGGACTGTTTTGATGATCATTACTAATTGCTTTTTTGTTTACTGTTTATTGGTGTATCTTTCTTGGAACCCCGATGTAATTATACGGACAATGACCCAATTTCTGGGGGACTGCTCACATTTGCCAGGTACTTCTCAGCTCTACTGTACTGCAACCAGCATGGTTCCAAGGAGATGGTGATGTCTCAACCAGTGCGAGTTGAGACTCCGGCGGCGAAATATGGCATATGATTAGTATATGGCATAATAGGGCATACGGCATACTATGACATAATATGTGAGATTTGCCAAAGGTTCATGGTTTTGTTGATGATTTCAGTAGAGCATTCTTAGGCCGCGGACCTCTTCATTGCCTTGGCGTGCGAAGAAGTTGGTCGATCGGGGTCGAATGCCTAGGGATACCTGACGACCTTGGATTTGGGGATGACAGGGATGGATGGTGCAGGATAGGAGGGGACTTTGTACCTGCGGATTCGCCTGTTGATGCCCAAGCAACAGGTTGCAGTTTGTCCAGAACTGTACTTCCTATTCACAGATTCAACTTCTGGTAAGGAAACCTTGCAATGGAAAGTCCACCAGTTTGTAATTATGCTTATTTTCCCATAGAACCTCCATCTATGGGGGATTTTCCAGCCAGCCACGTTCGGTTCCCGAAGGCTACAGCAATTCAGATGCATGCATAGTGAGTGGATGTGGTTTTCCTCATGACACAAGGTCTTCCAGGGGATCATGTCCAGTCACTGTCAAGACCATCTATGTTTTCCATATTTTTCCTAGCATTCAATGATGTAAAAACAATAATAACTAAAAGATACCAACAAGACATCTGATTCAAGGGAACAAAAAAAATATGGTGTTTCCTGATGTTTTGGACTCAAGGCAATATCATCTACCCTCTGGTAGTCAAAGATGGCAATGGAAGATCCCCCATCTATAGCAGAGGTCCAACTTCCGTGGCAAAATCTGGCGCAGCTTTGCGGCTTCGCAACCCATCGCAGCCATTGACGCGGTCATGGTGTGGCTGCCCGGCCCATTGGGAAGACCGATGCGATTTTCCTGAGACATGCTTCCTAAAGACTCCGCTGCTAGGGAGTTTCCCCACATGAGAAATAGCCAAAAAGCTGGTGCAATTCTATTCTATGTTCTATTCTATGTGTTTGACTAAAGTATGTACACACACACATTTTCAATTAGGATGATACAATGAATTGTTTACTATAACAATAAACCAAATATAAATGAAATCTACCATCATAGTATAGTAGCCAAAAATATAGAGAAGTGATTCATTACTTCATTAGTATTCTACATAGTGGGATTTTATCAACTTCTATCTATTTGGGGGTTGCTATATACATGTGTTCGCTCCACTCTTATCACCGGGAGCAGGCCATGGAAGCTTCCCTGCCGCGGAATCTTCGCAATCTTCATGACGGCGAGAGTGGGATGGTGTCATTGTAAGATTTATAGCAACACCATGCAACCCCGCAAAAATAGAAAAGTAAAACAGATGGATTCCTTCGTTGAAGCAGTAAAATGCAAACCACTTGTCTGGTTCTATCACTTCTTTTTGGCTGGAATGTATAGTGGTAACTTACTTGCCTTTTTTTCCCATGGAGGGGGGGGGATTTAGCCATGATTTGGATTGCCCAATGTTCAATCATTGTATGTGATTGATTATGATTGATTATGGTTGATTGGTATGTTCGTAAGTTTTTGAATGGTAACACATAGCTGCTGAGAGTAGAAATATACCCACAGAGGTGCTAGTAACACATGTCCAGCTTTGAATTTGGGAGAAAAACCGGACTTCGATGGCTTCCTTTTTTCATGGCCTTCTTCATCCATCAACAAAATGATACACGGATATTGACGGTGGGATCTTAGGAACTTGGAGTCAATGATGGAACCTGCGTAGATTTCAGGATGGAACTGAGGATTGCCCTAGCACCAAGCTGCTAGTCCGACGTTCCCAGGCATGAATTTGACACGTTGACCAGTGGCTATGGCTCAACTTACATGCCAGTGGTGATACCGTATCCCCCTTCGGCTAGAATTCTGCCAGACCAAAAACGAGTCCATTCAATTTGATCAGGTTACATCAGATGTGTGGTTTCTTTGTTTTCCATCCCAACACATGGAATGATGTGCTGAGGTTCTATGATGTTCTATGCTGTTCTGCTCTTTTCAACAACTCTTGACGTTGAAAAAACACGGGTTTTGAAACTACCAACTGGCAATGTATGGCTATGGCCATCTATGGCCATCTATGGCCATCTATGGCCCAAAATGATTGACCATATTTTCACCCCATTCTGAGATGGCAATCCTCTAGAAGTCTTTCCATCGATTTGTCGGCTGGATCTGATGCTGAGATCCCAATCTTTGTCGGTTTAGACACTCAGTTTTAGTATGTTTCAGTCGACTAAAGATATTCCTGACATCAACAGAGATGTGACATCAACGTATGATAACTTTTATGTTTTTCCAACTGCAAAGCAAACTAATGCAAACTATATCTAATTCAGATCATACTTGGGTCAAGAGCCACGGTGAAAAAAAATCACAGCAGGTCACTTCTGGCAGAAGGTCTTCCAGCCTTCCATCCTTCAGTTTGAAGGCCTCCAGCAACTCGAGCTCGCGTGAAACCAGGCTAAGTCACGAATGGAAAACATATAAATGGGCCCCCAAGACGGATCGAAATGTGTATGTTTCAAACAAAACATTAATTTCTAGTTTCTAACCATTTTCTAATCATTTCACAGACTTTTCGTTTGAACCAAAACTCCAGGGCTCCACGTCGAGGCGGCGACTGTTTCTAGCATCTAGAGATTTCACCCACTGCGGAAGCAAGGTGTGGAGTTGGAGCAAGAGGCCTGGGTCCCTTGGTGCAGCAGATTTCGGGACAGGGAATCCAGCCCTGGGGTGTTTGAAGTGTACGGTTTTAGATATGATGGTAGGGTCACCCAACATGGGGCACCAAGGGAGTAAGATGAACTAAGACTAGCTGGTGATTTTTTGGATCTGAAACCATCCAAGATTTGAGGCGACTGTTTTCAGCCATGGTCATCATGGTATGGGACAGTCAGAAAACAATTCAACGATATTTAGTTGGCAAGTGTAAACTGTAAACATCTATAGGCAAATCATTTTGAAGACTAATGTGTAAATACTATATTATACTATATTAATATATATATATATATTAATATAAGTACATATAATATACACATAACTAACGAAAAAATATTGCCTACAATGCAACGATGGATAATAATGGGATGTCCTCTATTGCTGCAGTCTCGCACCTTTGGCACAAGATTTTAGGAGCTTGGCACCTCCAAGATGGGGTACATGTCCAGTCTTATCCCCAGTGGGGTACCCTACCCAAACTTGACCTGTGCCCATGTTTGTACAGTCAGATTTCCACAGATTTCAAAAGCCAACCAACTTGTAGAAAAGGTGCAGTCACAGTATATATCTTTAAACTCATCTTCTTTTTTGTGGGACGTAAAGATTTTGACGTATTCCAAACGTGACGGACGATAATTCATGTGTATATTATAGTGTTGTTGCGTAAACCGCCCTTGCCATTAATCGGCATCGACATGTTTCAGGGTTGATCTATTACAAAAATGACCTATATGAAATATGTATATAAATATAAATATATATATATATATACGTATACATATTATACACACAATATATACACTATATAATATGTACAATATATAATATGTGCAATATAACATATATACAAGAATTATATAGAGAATGTGATATTATATAATATATATATATAGTATACGATATATATATATATACAATACATACAACATATAGTAACTATGTAAGTAAAATATAATACATACAGTATATAATATATTTGATATATCATATATATATATGTGCAACATATAGTATAGACAATATGTATATGTATATATGATATGAATAAATAAATAGACAGATACAGTAGATCCAATATTTTGTTGCCTCATTGGTCTTCAATCCTTGTTACGTCTCCACTGGCATGGCCAGGTGGGTGACGTCTCCGGCCCGAAATCTCAACTCTCTGAGGCTGTGAACTTAGGAGTGAGGAGGCCAAGTGACACCTACCTTTGGATGCTGTGGGTCACCGTGTTCCCCATCGAATCCATGTGGATCTGAAGAGAATCATGAAATGGTCATGAATTTTCATGGGCAGCATGATGATCAACCATCAGATTTTGGGGGTGTAGCTGGGGTTACTTTAGTGGTAGTTTCATGGGCCATGGGTACAACTAGGGGATCTTCACCCCGTATAAGCATATGGGACCCCATGACTATGGTAAACAAATCCACTTACAACTGGAATAGCACCCCCAACCAAATTACCACCATGTTCCCCATAGAATCCATGTGGTGAAATCCCATATACCTTTATTTGCCTACATGGACTTGAAGTTAGGTGAGGTAATATGGCGAATGTTGCGGCTACCATTGCTGTACAGTGGGGGCAGGAAGCAATGTGGGTTCTGCTGAGTGCTGAATTCTGGAGTTTGTACCAACCCTGGGTCACTTAGTCTACTTGAATCCAATGGTAGGAATCGTCCAAAATCCGGGCAGGAGACTAATTCCATTCCCGGAATCTGAAACCTTCCTGATGATTATCGTTTACTGGTAAAAATGCACCAAAATCCGCCCCGCGGTATCACACTTTGGTGCCCAGTTGAACAGTTCGGCTTTGCCTCGCTTGGATATTCCATGAGGTTAGCCAGGCAACCAGTACATGCACCTTCTTGTAAGATTAAGACACACACTATTACAGGATTGGAACCCCTCATATTGATATACAGCAATACAGAACTACTCGTATGTATATATATATATATAGATACATACACATCATATAGATTCACATACTCGAATTTGGAAGTGAACATTTTCTGACGCTTTCAGAAAGCTTCGGACCTCCAGGGATCCCTTCACCCGAACCAAAGGTCTGTGGGACGCGAGAGGCTTTAGCAACACTTGGCTTAGCGGAAAAAAGCCGCGCTGCTAAGGAGCTGCTGAGGGGAAGATTATGAAAATTGCTTCACCTGAGCAGTTTAAAGAAAGACCGGGTGGTTGATGATACTAACTGGTATTTAAGTATTTCATCATCTTTTACAAGATCTATCAGGGCTTCACTATGATCAAATCTGCTTGAGCCATTGTCAAATCTGGAGATTTACCAGCAAAATCATGGATGTGGCCAGATAAAACTGCCAACAAGAATCAAATCCCAGATGAATTGTTCAATGCCTTGGGTCATGACAGCCATACCCAGATGAGTCTTTTTTTTTGTTACCTCCAAAGTACCAAATGACAAAGGCACCAAGACAGACAATACCTATGGCAATGGGATCAGAATGGGAATTGCATATACCATTGGGTAATCCAACCTGGCAATATCATGATAGATCCGTTTCAAGCTGATGTTCCTCGGAGCTTCCCATTTTTTTGTTTTGTTTCAGTACCAGATAATAGTTGTGTCAAGGTCATCAGAGCCAGCTGAAAGCTACCGTATCAGAAGGAACATCAGAAGGAACCCAAGAATGGGGTTTAACAGATCTTAGTTTCCATTTCCAGACTGGTGGTAATGAATGGTAATGATGCTCCTGCATGCTCCTCTTACGAAAAGGATATGACAGTTTTGGGTTTCCATTCCAGTGTTTCAGGGACTGTTGCATCTTGATGATCTCTTCAGACATGCCAAACCTGACACAGATGGCAGGGTCGCCGTGTACGGAAATGCCGTCTTGGTCAATCTGCAGGCAACAATGTTGTGTCATGAAGAAAATCAAGGGCTGTCATGGCTAACACCAGAGTCGGCAGCTCAAGATGGACCAAGACTACCCAAGAAAACTAAAAATTGACAGTCACTTTGGGTTCAAAATTGCAGCTCGAATTTCCTTCCACTTCATGTTGCCCTTGAAGGTTTCGTCATGTTTTGTCCATCTCCGACACATCCCAACGGCCGGGCCATGGCGACTTGGCGTGAAAACCGGCCCTGAGACAGGCCATGCCTTCTGAGGCCCACCACTTGCAATTCCTGAGTTTCTGAGAGTGTTTATTGGTGCTTAGATATGCTCAGTGTTTGAGATCATAGGTGGATTGTATAGATTATTGGATTTTCACCTGTTCTATTTAGCCTACTCTGAAACTAAACTACTTATCGGCTGCCGGTGGACTTCAGACTCTGGGATACAGATGAATTGGTCGTAGATCTTCCAAATCCAAATTGTGGGAAAATCCAAATGGGAAACCAAGTTTACCACACTCCATTGATAGGTGATAGATGGTGATTTTCCAGGAACAGGAGCATACCGAGAACCCATGGCGAGTATTCAGACCACCTTTCATGAGCACATTCCGATTTTGCACCTTACCCATGTGTTTGGTTGCGGATCTCGAACATTTCATAGTTCGATATGTTTTCGCTCCTGTTTGGGATGTTGACCAGCACTTGATCAAGATGCTTTGGATGAGTTCAATCACAAGATTATTGTTGCTGTAACATCGTGTATATATATATGATTATATATGTACATTTGTAATCATTTGTATATGTCTAATTCTGCATCTATCGTCTGTATATATGTATTCACACATTATATAGAATATTATGTATATATATATATATTCACTCAAAAAATACTATCTTAAAAGGGAACATGATGATAGCCCATTAGGCCTTAGGGATTTTTGTTCAGCGCCAGGAGAAAAGCAGCAAGGAACGACTGCGGCAACGCTTAGTGCAGGCCAGCCATCAGAGAACCCAATGTTTTTTCTGTGCTTGGTGATTGTATGAAGATTTATCATAGAAATATGAAAAATCAGCGTTTCTGTGTATGTATGTATATATATATATATTATACCTCGATGTCAAGAATTGTGTTTTTTATACCATTTGCTGGTCGATAGATACATAGATACATAGATACATAGAAACGTAGATGGATGGATGGATAGATGGATTCATGGATGGATGGATAAATAGATACATAGATAGATAGATAGATAGATTGATAGATTGATAGATTGATAGAGAGATAGACAGATAGACAGATAGACAGATAGACAGATAGACAGATAGACAGATAGACAGATAGACAGATAGACAGATAGATAGACAGATAGACAGATAGGCAGATAGACAGATAGACAGATAGACAGATAGACAGATAGGCAGATAGACAGATAGACAGATAGGCAGATAGACAGATAGGCAGATAGACAGATAGACAGATAGACAGATAGACAGATAGACAGATAGGCAGATAGACAGATAGATGCATGCATTCACGGAATTGTGAGGTCGTTTAAAAACCTCCATGTCCGGCATGTTTTTCATCAAAAGTTGCTTCTGACTTCCCACCTCCAAACATTGGAACAGCCAGGTGTCGTGCCTGATACGATCCCCTGTTTTCAGCAACTGTTGGAGCAGAATACCCAGCCATTACTGGTCATTTTTCCTTGCCAGCCAAGCTGCTTGCCGGGGTACAAGTGGAAATCCCTTAGTTTTCTGCCTGGTAAGTCATGGAAAATCCCTCTTGTCTTGTCATCTCATGTCAATGTCAATGTGATGTGAGGTGCATGTATATTGCCTTGCGCGCATAGGCTGGCAAATCTTCCCAGCTTCATGTCTGCTTGGGCTTGGCCTTGGGAGGCCAAGCAACGCGGCCCACCCTCGGAAAATAGCACGTGAATTGGGTATGTGACCTTCCAAGATGGGGGTTTCCGAAATTGGGGATCCCCAAGTTACTACAGTAGTTTCAATACCAAGCTTGGTCATGGCCTGGATGATTGGTACCCCCCATGAATTCGGAAACCTCCAATATGTTCACACTCTTTTTGCGATGAAACTGATGGAAAGATTGATGGACATGTTCCTGTTGCCCCCATCAATTGGTTGAAAATGAACATGTCTTTTACACGGTGCACAGAAGTCCGTTCCTTTTTATGATGGAACAGCTGAAGGTGTTTAATTAATTTGTGCTGACAATTTCACTGTATGATATTCATAGTGAACATGTTATTTGACATGATTGTTTTCACGACATCATGTTGGGCCCTTAGTTCTTTAGCAGTGGGTTAGAGGCTGCTATGCAGTACACGTTTCCCTGCGGAGAAACAGCTATCCAGTGGTTAGAACGGAGGGGTACGGAGCTAGGGTTATTCATATTTCCTATTAAATGCAGAAGCCTAGGAGCAAATGATAGTTGTTTAATCCCCATTATCCCCATTGTTGATGGCTAAATCTTCATTATCCCTATTGTAGTCCCTACTGTTGATGGTCGTAAATCATAAATTAAATGTCAATCTTCAAACAATGGGCCAACCCTGGTGATCAACCTCCAATTGTACAGCTCCCAGGAAGTCCAATTTTGTTTGCCCCATCCAGTAGTTCCTTTGGAATCGAGTCCTGGTCTCATCATTAAATCTAAATCTGGTGTTTATGAATGAATCATCAAATTGATATCGATTTGTTTTTCTTGAAAACCTGATTTTCTTATATTTACTATATAGTTCATGGCTTGATCAACTCAGACTACTGTTTATATTTTTCATGAACCATATTTGGCTCCTCCGCCTAACCACCTTATGTCACATTCCCCCTTCGCCTCATGAAGGTGGCGCTGCCATTGAAGCTGCACGTCTGGGTGCGCACGAGACGGGGGGAATTAGTGCTAAATTCTGTCACGGTGTATCATCATTGCTTGAAATGGGATAATTTTGTCTAATTAATGGAAGATTGGAAGATGAAACCAGACTATGGGAATTCCCAAGATATTTTGCGCCGTTAAGAGTCAACCAATCCCTGTGGATGCATCGAAATATGGGATGGGTCAAAATTGGGTACTCAAAAGGTGGATGGCGAATATTATTAAGACGTAACTAAAATCTACAGTCTTGAGGGTCTATTTGTTTGAACCACACCCAGATATATATGATATATGTATCAAGATTGCCATTTTGAAAATATACTGGTATTATGTTGGGACAAATGTGCATACCCAAAAAAGCATCCAAGAACAAGTGAGCAAAGCAGTTGCGGAAAGTTTTCACACCCAATGATAACGTTCAATCGTGTACTGGAAAGCAAATGCAAGGATGATTATGCTGAAGTCTTATCATATGTCTTTTCTTTGAAACAGAAACTTCTTTGGCATCCGGAATATACACATTTTTCCAGTTGTTCTGCCTTGCACCAGTGTTGTGGTAGCCCGAAAAGTGGAGGAAGACCTGATCCGTTAAATCCTCCAGAGGATGACCGGTGTCCCATCATCATCCCCTTGCACCGATGTTCAATGCGTGTGATATCATGTGATGAATACGTAGAAGGCTTGATCATGGCATGTATCAAAAAGATACTTTATCAATCTTTATACCCTCTAGTAAACTAAAATAGCTATGGAGAATCACCATTTTTTATGGGGAAATCAACTATAAATCACCATTTTCAGTGGCTATGTTAGTTTACCGGAGGGTATATCTTTATGAGTTTCTTGCACCTGAGATGGGGAGCCCAGTGAACTAATACGGGGTGTGTGTGTGTGTGCAAGGCCTCCATGAAAGCGAACGTAGCAGTACCTGATTTTTTTTCTTGGCAAAGGGAAAACCTACGTTTGGTAGGGAAGAAATGATTTTCTATCACAAAGCGAAGAGTCGAAAAAACCTATATCATGCATTGTCCTGCTGAAAACTGCCATGTTTGCCAGGTCGATTATGGTTAGCCATGCTTGGGTACCTGAAATGGCAGTGGAACGCCACTTGCACGTTCCTAGATGGTAGTATATGGCCAGTAAACGATGAATTCTCATGAGCCGTACCAGTTCTGCTTGGGTAGTTCCAAACCATTTCGGGAACTTGGAAACCTTCAGGATTCATTTCAATCAAAGGGTGCCCCCAAACGTACCTCCCGAATGTGTTCCTGGGTGATCAACCACCATCAACTCCAACAAATGCTGGGCAAGACCACGTAAAGCCCCGAATTTGGGGGACTAAATCTGAGAGCTCTGTCTGAACATGACGCCCCAAATCTATTGGTCAATCATCATTTTCCCGATTTACATGTACCAAGTAAAATCAAATGATATAAAAAATAGATAAATGATGATAAATGATAAATATAGCATAAACAAAATGTAACATAATACCTAGCATAAAATGCTTTGATATATATATATATACATACACATATTCATAACATTATATCATATATGTATACAGCATACACATTTATATCATCATTATTAATCATATGTATTCTTATGTTTATTTTTAATGTTCTCAAAACAGTATCATGATTATCATTATTCTTGATGATTCGGTATCATTAAAACATTGTTGATGACCCCCTTGTGGCGCTAGCGCGAGGCACCCTGGACTCTGGTCCCAGCCGCAGTGCAAGCCGCCGCGCCAGCGACGCCGACGCGTCGCCCACGGACCGCGGAGCGGTCGCCGCGGCGTCGCCGCGGCGGCGCAGCCGCACGGCGTCGCACCTGAGTCGCTTGAGCCGCTGGGCGTCAGTCATGAGTTTGCTAAGTTGTATTGAAACTCCAACAACTAGGGGTTATGATATGTTATAAAACATCTATACATATAATGAATTATAATATATATTATACATATCTCTACATATCAGAATGATATTAAATAATAGTGTGCTATTTATAACAGTTATTTATGTAGCTACATGGACTGGGTCATATCGAGAGGAAAATTGGTATTATACATGGACCATTTGGGAAACATGGCGAGCATCTTTTTTTTGTGGCAAAATCATCTATCAAAGGTGAATTTCCTTTGCCATGTTGGTTACCTGAGGGTAGCTATAATGAACCAATAAACTTCCTGTGACCCCTAAGAACGCCTCGGTTAGTTGTGAATTCTCATGGATGATCACTACAGTACTATGGTGGATGAAATGAGTCATTTGGTTTTCAGGGGAATGGCGCATTGGAAGTGACAATAAGGATCCTTTTGGGCCACCAGGGATGGGCAGAGCTGGCAGAGCTCGCGCAGTTGCAGCTGTTCAGACTTCAATGGGCGGAGACATCAATTTAGATAACTTCATACAAGATACAAGATCAGGAATTAGTGAAGTTGATGGGTGAAATTATGAACATTTATGAACCCTGATTGTGAAAATACTTGTACAAGTAGCGATGATATGGGCCGGCTTTCAGGCAGTCTGAAACCAATGATGGCAAACTTCCCTGGATCGGAGTACCAAACCGCAGAGTCAGAAAGCACTTCGCCAAGAGCATGATTCTGCCACACGTCCACGCGTTATTTGGAAGACCTTCTCACCCAGCCTTGGAAGAATACGAAGCCAACTCTGTGGGCGAAGCTTCTCGCAATCACCGGAAGCCCACTTTGAGAGGACACGTGCTACAAGCACCTGGCAAGAAACATTACAGATTTCTCCCTCCCGCCCTTGCCTGCCTTTCGTTCTCCCCACCTTGATCTTAAGTCCCATTATAAATATAAATATATATAATTATATATATATATAAATATAAATATAATATGAAACAACAATCAATTACATCCAATAATGACCAATACCATCCGAAAACTACAGCACAGTTGAATTAGCTATTGTTTACTCTGTATTTCTTGGTCCAGACTCTCAGAGACGTTGATCATCGAGGTGCGATCAGCGCGGACAGCGGAAGCTTCCAGAGCTCATTGGATCCCTTCTCCTACCAGGTGCCTCCGCAGTGACCTGGTACCCTCCGGTGTCATCAAAGGTGGCTGGAAAATCCGACCATTTTTTATTGATCCATTTTTCAGCTATAAACCTCCGTTGAGTTCGAGGATTTTCATGGATGTTCCATGACTATGTTTGATTACCAGAGGTCAAACATACTAAAATCATGGGAGAACATGGATGCGTTTCAAAAAGGATGTAGGTTCCAGGAGAGATGGAACCGCTTGGAGAGTTCTTCATCATCTCTTGGGATGGGAAAAAAACATAGCTTCAAAAGTGCCACAAGATACCAACATGGTTTACCCTCTGAGAATTTAACATGTGCTATTGAACATGGACCATTTATAGTTGATTTACCTATGAAAAATGGTGATGTTCCATGGCTATGTTAGTTTACCAGAGGGTATATAAGTGTTCTTGGATTTTCGTAGTTTTATGATCATGTTCCCCAGAATTGACATTCTTATTAGGGGCCCATCCCCATTTTCAATGATAAAGCCATATCTCTTCTGGAACTGTAGCAAGGGCCCTAGAGGACACTCCAAGTTCAGGAACGACATGTCTCGCTAAAATTTAGATTGGAGCCTTAAACATGGTTTGCCAAGCACCGTTGTGTCCAATATGCAAATCATTTCTCACATATTTCCGCATCCACTTTTTTGCCTTCCAAAGCATGTTCAACCTTTATTTTCAGGGGGGAACAGCGGCATAAACAAAAATCTAGGTAGGGTGACATGTAGAGACAGTGTCATACAATGAGCGATAAGGGTCCCCAGTAATTCCAGAATGGTATATGTTCCCCACAATTTCAACGTGTCCAACTTGTTGTTTTTTGTTGGGGTTGCTATGTGATACAGAACTCCCTCCAGGGCCACGTCTCAGGAGATCTTGGCTGATCGAAGCAGGACCGGGAGCTGACATCCTTACATATCCTTACCATGATTTGCAAGAGAAGAATAACATACAAAGCCCTTCTTAAATCAGGTCTTGGGATGTTTTGGGGTGTTTCATAGATTGTCAATCATCTTACTGGTGCTTAGTAGGGAATGGGGGTTGCTGGGATGATTATTTTCATGATTATTATAGGTCAGCAACCCTCATTCCCTGCGTTCAGCACCATTGTCAATCATTTTGCCTGGCTTTGTTTCATGAAACATGATCTCCAAAACATCATCAGATTTGGTTGCGGAAATCCTTTAAAAATCTTGCAGAACCACATTCCAGACCGATGGTGAGATGAGCACCTTGGCGACTGGCAAAACTGGGTCATGTGTTGGGTACCCGAAATGGTAAACTAACCGTTTGCTATTGAACATGGCCATTCAGTTCGCTGATTTACCTATGAAACATGGTGTTTTTCCAGAGGTGTGTTAGTTCACCAGAGGGTGAATGTTGATGAATCCTTCATACATGGAGCAATATGACGTAAATATCAGGTAAATTACTAATTATATACAGATGTCTAAAGCCAAAATCTATTATATATACATGTAGATTTAATTATACATAGGAAACCTGCCGCTAGCAGTAAAGGATAGCAAAAACATGTGATTGAAAGATACACACCTTGCGTTCTAAATATTGCAAGGTATAATATGGCCACTAAATTACAGGGTATGCACGGCTATGAGTTTGGCCTTCGAAAGTAGTTCAATTTCTTTGACACTTGGCCACCTGGCGGTTCCCCAGTATTTGGGTATACCCACAATGCCTCTTATGTGGCTGAACCCCCCACCGCAACTTATGCTCTTCTCGTGGTATGCACGCCGTATACATCCGTACACCGTATTCTCCCTGGTGCAATTGGCCAATGATAGACCCCATATTTGTTATTTCTATAATTTTCTATGCATATAATATATATATATAATTATATACATTAATACAGTCAAGTGGTTTAGTTGCATCGATTTGTGCTAAGTGTATATAAATGTACGTATTAGCTTGCGAGAAACATTTGGAGGGGGGTCGCATCGATTCTTTGATTTAGTTGCTCCTTTGCAGGTTTTTGCAGATCTCTTCATATATCGTTCCCCAATGCTTTGCTTCTTTCTGCTGCTATTTGTTTCTCCCGCCGTGCTTGCTTGCTTTCTCTCTCTCTCNTTGCAGATCTCTTCATATATCGTTCCCCAATGCTTTGCTTCTTTCTGCTGCTATTTGTTTCTCCCGCCGTGCTTGCTTGCTTTCTCTCTCTCTCTCTCTTTCTCTCTCTCTCTCTCTCTTTCTCTCTCTCTTTCTCTCTCCTTCTCTCTCTCTCTCTCTTTCTCTCTTCTCTCTCTCTCTCTCCTCTTCTTTCTCTGTCTCTTCCTCTTTCTCTCTTTGTCTTTCTTTGTCCTCTCTCTTTCCCCCCAGGCTCCACTGAGCAGACGCATCTGCCATACTGCTGCTAGATTGTTACAAGACTTCTCCTCTGCGGGTACTGCTAGCCTGTTGCCGGACTGCTGCC
>BGPT01000040.1:452413-484395 GCA_003297045.1 Symbiodinium sp. clade C Y103 | reverse complement strand
TGCCTGCCTGCATGCTGGCTGGCTGGCTTGCCTGCTGCCTGCGAGCTTGCTTGCTTGCCTGCCTGCCCCAGCCAGTGTGCTTGGCGCGGCCCGCTTGGTCGGCTGCTTGCTTATCTGCTGACTTTTGACTCACGGTGTGCCAATGGGAAACGCTCCTTCCAGAGCCCGCGCTTGTCTTTTGATGTCTTCTTCAAAACACNNGTGGCTTGCAAACAACAGCATGTGGCGCGGTGTGCCATAGGGTCTTGCTGCACAATGCAATGACTTTCTGCTCCGGTTGTATTTGCTGTTCTAGTCAGGGTCCAAAGTTAAAGTTTATATTTACATATGAAACGCATTGTAAGCATGAATTGATGTGACCCTGATGTGACCCCCTCGCATCGATTTCTCCGCAGGCGAACTGTATGGATTTGGAAAAACATGATGTGACTAAACCTCCCGACNATGTGACCCTGATGTGACCCCCTCGCATCGATTTCTCCGCAGGCGAACTGTATGGATTTGGAAAAACATGATGTGACTAAACCTCCCGACTGTATATGTTTTTGCTGGATTTTCCGTTATAGTTTCTTTTACCATGTCCTTTGTCTTTGTTATTGGACCTTCTTATTCTTGATTTTTTGGTACCCCTAAAATCCCAGTGGATGTGGATCAGATCAGTGTCCACTTACCATGGTGAGTTGGAGGCCCCATTTTCGGAGAATCCATGTCCCATCTGGTGATATCCAGGTCGAAGTGTGGACTCGATGAAGTTCAAGGCACGGAGCTTGATGATTTTGATTTGGAATATGAGGAATGCTAGTTATTCATATATGGATAATAATACAACAATCATGGATGTTAATGTTCCATCCATTTTCATATTCATGGAATGTTCAAGGAATATTCATGCAATAATGGAATCTTACTTATTAATTAACATTGTGTGCCAGTCCTTGGGGGTCAGGAAACTGACCCCCCAAGGACCGGATCATAGAGACTTAAGTAGCAATTTTTTGGGTCTGAAAATGCGGTATACCATGACCCCAACATGGCAATTCACGTATATTCCAAATGGAGAAAACGTTGCTCCCCACAGCCAGTCCTGATGAACATATCCCTTGTAGCATTGCATCAATAGACCCAACTGGGAAGTGCTCCATGAACAGGGGCCTGTCGCGTGCTTCTCCCCATCCGCTGTCAACGTTCCGTGAAACCAACTTCTCTAGGCTGAATATCAAGGCCGTTCTTCAAGGTGCGACATCGGGGTGTGGTTGGTGAAGCTGAAAAATAGCCCACCTAGATTCACACTGCCCCATAGATAGCTAGCTTCCGTTTTTTTCCAACTAGGTTATCTAATTAGGGTTTATGGAAGTTTATGGTAGATATAGGATATACCGTATCTATAGGAAGATGGGTTCTGAAGCAACAAACACAACGTTTGGGGTCTAAAATCGCATTAAATCCCGGTAAAAAAAAGCATTGAATCCTTGATTATCATATATTATAATGGCCAATCGTGTTAATTAAATCCCATTCAATTCCCTCATTCCTCATAAGCCCATGACAAAGATCGGTATTTGTGGCAACCCCGCCATCAATCCCCGTCCACCATGGCAGGACCGTGCGCCACGAAGCTCCAATGACGGCGGAGCGTGCGCTGGCAGCGCTGCACATCTTCAAGGGCTGTCGGGAGGTCCGTTTCGAAGACAGCTTTCAGATGGGAATGGGTCAAGATTTAAGACCTGGGGGACCACAGATTTTAGTCTATTTTGAGTATGCACCATCCAATTATTGGCATTACCCAATTATCACCCATACCGGGCTGTTTTTAAAGCAACAAAAATGATGAAACATGGGGATTTAACCCATCTAAACTGGGGATGTAATTGGGATAAATTTTCACATTTCAGGGCTCTAACCAAGAATGATGAAACATGGTTTTTAACCATATTGCCATCTAAAATGAGATATAATGGGGATTCATATACCTAAAAAGGCAACTTTTTTTTTTGCATTTCAAGTACCTAAATTGGAGCTCCTACCTTTTCTTTTTGTCCTATTTAGTGGATATGCCCCGAGAATATGGCTTTACAGCACAGTGCCTGCAATGGCAACTGAAATAAACTACATAACAATTCAGGGTTTCAAACAATAAATACTAGTATGATCAAACAGCTCACAATGATCTGGCTGGTGGGTGATGTTCAATATAATAATACATATATATATATATACATGTAAAGTTGAGCAGTGTTCAAAACCCGTGGTGGTTGATGATTCCTTCACGGGTTATACTACAGAATATATTGAGGATTTTTACAATCCATGGTTAGTAAGGGAAATCCTGTAAACTAGCCAGTACAAAGGGACAGCGGAAGGTTTGGAACAAAAAATGAGATTTAACCATTTTAATCGGGAATATACCCTCTGGTAAACTAACATAACTATGGGACATCACCATTTTTAATGGCAAAATCTACTATAAATGGCCATGTTCAATAGCTATCTTTATTTACCAGAGGGTAATTAGTGATGATTTGGTTTGTGGATTCATGTGTTCTATTTTTCAACTTTCAGAAATGGGATGATGGTCCCCAATGGCTCGCATTTTGGGTTGAAACTATCCACCAGGAACAGAGAAAATATCATCAACATAGGGGTTTCCTAAAGTGGGGGATCCCCATTGAATAGTTTTTGTTTGTAATGGAAAATCCTACGAAAAATGGATGCTTTAGAAGTATTCCTATTTAACCTTCAAATGGTTATTGTAATAATCGTGGATCTATGTGGAGCCAAGAGTTATGGGAACGGTGGAATTTCCACTGTTTGCATCCAAGCGTGTAGATCGTTTTCCGAATGGGACACAACCATAGATTTCCATATTGATTTGTTTGCCGAAGGAGGTATGGTCAGGAAGGGTAAGGTACGGGTAGAAACCACTGAATATAGATGGTAGTTCTGACATATTCTGTACTTTTAGTAGAGCAAGTGCAACAGTGACTCTATTTCTGGCAGTGAAGATGCTTCAGTCGAAGTAAAATCATCACCTCATTGCCTCCAGAGTTCTAAAACCGTTCTTCCGTGAACAAAATGATGCAACACGCCTACCATTCCTCAATGTTTCAGACTTCAATTTCCAAGTGCTCTCGTCCATCTAGATGCAATCAAAGTTCCGCGCAGCAGGTTTGAAATGTTGCAACCACCATGTTTCGCGACGGCACAACGTGTTGAACTAGTATGAACTTGTAAATGTGTATCACTTGCCACTTGCTTTTTGGCTAATTCCAGAAGAAAAAAAAACGTTGCCCGGTGCTATCGACTGCCTCCTGGGCGCCATCACTTTTTGGATCTTTTGGGGATCTGGGGGACCCTGTCGTTTTCGCCAGAACTTCATCAACTACTTGGCCTCCAATGGGGAGCACCTGATGTTGAAACCAGGCTGGGGCTTGCTGCAGGTGGATCACTGGGGCAATCGGCTGCAACAAAATAGGGATGCTCCATGGATAGAATTTGTGTGTAATTCATTGGCCCCAAAAAAACAACTGAGTATAAGATAGTATAACTAAATGCACATATTCCACACACATGAGATGTCAACAACTATAGTTGGTACAGGAGCCGAACTTCCCTCGATTTTCTGGTCCGTGAACTCGGGACTCCCAAAAGAGTGGATTTCACACGAGGGCCCTTGCTAGATGCGGCTCCGGAATTGTGATTCTTCCACCCACACGGTGGGCTTCCCCACAAATCTGTAACGCAATCGCTGGAAGAATTTGAGAATTTCATAGAATTTCTACATATAGGGTTTAATTATCCTCTGGCTATTTAGCATAGCCATGGCATAGCTGGCTTGGATGATTTTCCTAGCTAGAAACCTCCATTTGCGGGGATTTTCCATGGCTATGTTCGTCATAACCAGAGGCTAATTACCTAGTTTTCTAGATAGGGATAGGGTTTAACATGGTTTAACCAATTACCAAGTTTCATGGAGTTTCAACATATGAGGCAAGTCATCTCCAAGTTCCACCCCTCGCAGGTGAGTTTCGCGATCTCCGAGGCCAGGACGCAGACTTTGAGAGTTGCGTTTGGAAAGCCAACGTTTGGACAGAAAAGATGTTAGATTCGGGATATCAATGGGATTAAACCTTTCAAAAAACATGGGTACACAAGAGGTAATGGATATATGATATGATAATATATGATATATGCTGAGTGTATGATGGGATAATGAAAGTATATCACCAAGAGTATGATATTTGGGTGTGTCTGAAAATGAGGTATAGCCCCAATATGATCCAATATAGCTATATCTTGATAAGGAAACTGATGATTAATCAATGGATGGAATCGGGTATCCTATTTTCAGACAAACCCATTTGGATGATTTTGTTTCCCTGGAAACTTGCGGAAATGACTGAAGATCATGTTTTTTTTTTCTTACTGATTGTTTTGTGGGAGTGGTGGATACTTTCGAGGTTGGGCCGTTTGATGGTGCGTTTGGGCGATTTTTGTTTTAGAGGATTGTGAAGATTTATCTCGGTAAAACCTGTTAAAAACTTATAGTTGATGTTACCAGTGGTTGTGCAGGATGAGCCAGAGTATGATCAATCAAGAAAGAACTCGAAAGGACGAGCAAGTGAGGGTACGATCTAACAAAGCTGGGGGTATATCGGTATGCTAGGTATATAACCTATGTCACTCAATTTCCAATTCAGCATGATTTGAACATTGGAGGTTTCCTTAATGTGTCCAATCCATGGTAACCCTAAATCATCCATATGGAGGTTTCCTAAAATAGGGGTACCCCCAAATCATCCATTTTAGATTGGGATTTTCCATGACAAACCATCCAGCTATTCAGGATCCCATGGGATCTCCCATGGCCAGGTCACAAACCCGGCGAGGTGCGCCAGCGTTCCATGGAGGACGAACGATGTGGAGAGCAATGGACCGTAATATTGGGAGATTTTTGGGAGAGTTTCCTCAAATATTGTGAGAAACAACTTTATTCTTATTGTTCATTATTCGTAATAAAAAGTGCGGACATGTTTACACCCATGCATAGATCCAGTGTATGTTATACAATACACGTTCACTACAGTAATGTGTATCCATAGTCCATGGTCGTCATCATAATTCATCCATTCATCCATGTATAGTTCATGTACATTTCACTAATGCATCGGTATGTTCAAACATGGCATATGCATGCATATGCAATTTTGTCACTTTTGAATCGCACTTTCTTCCCGCGTTTCAGGGTCAAGCCTCTACTGCCGTGGTGGTGCTAAGTGGCACCTTCCGTCAGGGCCCCAAACATGAGGACCAGTGGAGTTCTAGCTGGCCTGACCAAAGAACAGGGGTTGGTAAATGTCCCAATCGAACATCACCCAGCACAAAAATAGAAAAGGGGTTTGATCTCCAACAGATATCTGAAAGTGATGTTCCAATTCCTCAAAACAGTCCACTTATATGGGGAATTGTCCAGCACGCTATCTTTGATTACCGAGAGGGTAACTGCAAAAGTGACACAAAGAAAATAGTGAACAGTAAAACCAACAAAGTTTCCACAACTCAGTAGTTAACTACCATCAGCTAGCTTGGTCGATAGTTGATAGCAATTCCCTGTCATAGATGTCCTTTTCCAGCGGTTGGTCCATTCATAGATTCTTCGCTCCATTCAACAACCAATAGCTACACGAGAATCAATAATAATACTCTACCTAACCGGCCCCTCCATTCCTCAATTTTTTTTTTTTTTTTTTTTTTCCGAAATGATCATAGATCATAGATGATGATATATGATCATATGTGATAATAATTGATAATATATATTATATGTATGACAATAGATGAGAATAGATTCTCTATGTGTCCTAAAAGGGCCAACAAAAAGGTTCCCTTGTTGAGCCACAGCGCATCTCTCCACCGAAGCCAAGCGAGGCTTGGAGATTTCAGGCGTGGTTTGCGAGGAGCTGACTGTGGGACAGGCGGGTTTTCAGCGGGACGAGCCAGGGACGAGCTGCAGCCGTGCTTGGACCTGGTTGGTAGACCAAATCCATTGATTCATCATCAAGTTTCTTCGTTCAACGGTTTTGTTTGGAGGGAAATAATTGCATCAAATTTTGTGTTCAGAGCCGCTTCTATGTTCTGACCATCCATTCTATCGTCTCCATCAACCATCCAGGTGTTAGATCCACGTCGTTTGAAGATGAGGTACCCCTCAAATCCCATGGTAGATCATCATTGGTCCTCATTGGAAGTGACATACATGTATCACATTGCTTTGTATGTGTGTGTTTGTTTATAGGTATATTCTATAATTTATAATATACTATTGATACATATATAATCATATATATATATATATATACATATTGTTAATCTATGGATGAATATGTAAATATACATACAAAAATGTGTGTATAATATATATATATATATGTATATATATGTATATATATATATATATTTGTTCATAGTATAGTTTTTTTTTATATATTAATATATCATATTTGATGTGAATCAGTAAATCACATGAAGCAAGTCGTAACTTTCTTTAGGCATCTCTCTTTGGCAAGCCTCGCAGGCCTTTGGCTTTGCCGACGTGCTGGCCGCAGGTAACTGGGAGCGGTGGGTGAGGAAATCTATATGCTAAGTTGGTGATAACTAGGTGAATGCACTATGGATCAAGACCTATAAATACAGTGTGTTGGGGGATGAGCATCCATTTACCAGCCATTTTCATGTTCACCAGGGGTACGGGTTTTAGACCCCCAAATACTATGGTTAATACTAGAGATAAATCGAACTTTTGGGATTTATAAACCAAACAAAACTGGGGGTGGCATCCTGTTTTGCTGGGGTTTGTCCACCAAGATATGGGCCCTGTTCATTGGGAAAACAAGGATTGAAGCATTTGATTTCAGAGGTCGCCTACTTTCACAGAAACCCATGGAGAACAAATCACCGGGCAGGTGACTTTCTGAATTGTCATAGATGTTTGGAGATGTTTGCAGTAATGAACAGAAGACAAGCCGAGCTCGAGCCTCTTGCAGTCAGCTGTGCCAAGACATACATATATACCCTCTGGTAAACTAAGATAGCTATGGAAAACCATGTTTAATGGAAAATCCACTATAAATGGCAATTTTCAATGGCCATGTTAGTTTACCAGAGGGTAATCATATAATGAGGATATTGTTACATCATAAATAAATGTCATGGCCTGGAAAATCAGCTTTGGGATGCATTATCGCTGGTCAGTGAAGTTCACATTTCTGGTAGAACTCCTTTTCTTGATGATCATGTCAATCAATTGCAGCGTTTCGAACAATCCCATTCCCCGAATATTCGGCACCCCCACTCTATCTGGTCCCAAAATGTCTCACATATGTGATTTCATCCCCTACACTCAGCATGGGTTGAACCTTGCTGGATACGGGACGATTTCATATTGTCAATTCATGTCAATTCCGAGTTGGATCAAATCCATGCTGTGCCCCAGGCGCTGAGAGCTACTCACAGAAAAGTGGCGCTGGCGGTACCCGCGCCGTTGCGGGGGTGCCCACTTCTTGAAAGGGGTAACAACTGGAGATCAGTGTCACTATCCAGGGGTTGGTACATAATCTACTTTGAGGGATTTTGAACATCTCTTGCAAGCATTTGTTGGAGAATATATCAACTTTTTTGTTGGGTGATGTTCATTTCGGACATTTACCAACCCCTTCTATCATCGGTATCATCATGATATCATCACCTGAGCTCATTATCGAATAATCCAAACGATGACCGTCATGAGAGTGATGATCGTGATAACAATTCTGTCAAAGGTATCGATGACAGCAATTGTAATTATCATGATGGTCATACTAGTAATTTGTAGAAACAATAATGATGAAATGATTCCCTAACTATATGATGACTGTAATTATAGATAATTATAGCCATCCTGGAGTAGATAGATCATATATATATAATATATATGTATATACAATATGAACCTTTCAAACATCATCACTAAAATGGGAATATATTTCAATATTCAATATTCCAATTAATTACTCCAGGGTGACTATGTGTATATAGTGTATATCTATATATACACATATAAATTCATAGTCTATATTATAAACAACAAGATGCTTGGGCTGCTTGTTTTGCAATATTTAGACATCTGAAGATGTCCTGCAACTGGTTGGCAACAAAGAAGTTTCTTTCCCGCCTTGACATGATGTTCATGTCAGATGAATCAACCTCTGTTTGTTAATGCCAGGGTTGTTAATCACATATATATATATAGGTGTATTGTCTATTGATTCTAATATTATATATAACCCAGTGTTTGGTCTCAAAAACATCATAAACAAACCCCATGCCATAGACCGCCAATGAGGATAGGTTGTTTTTCTCCATCTATGGTAAGTCAGTGCAATTGATTTTCTTGAACGTGGCTTTACCACGGTTTCAATGGTACCCGTGCACATGGGTATGTCTGAAAATGGGTTGATACCCCAAAAAAAACAATCTTAATGTGGAAATGCTTTTATCGACCATGACATGTTGATTTTCCCCCCTAAATTTTCAGACCTATAGCCTATAAATCAAAATTGATGAACTCATTTTCTCAGAGAGTTATCTGAAATCAACTGGTCAGCTGAACATGTTGTTTTTTATTGAAGACATCTCCAGAAGATCAGGAATCATCAAAAATCCCCAATGATATGAATCCCAATTATATACTTGATCTCCTGCATGTATTTACAAGAATTGAACATCTACGAAATCCCTAATTGAAGTTTGTTTTGTTGTTGTTTTTAATCAACGGATATCAACTGGTCAATTTGTTTTGTAAAGTTTCTTAAATTTGAAAAAAAACATCTGAAGTTCCCAGTCGATCGAAAGTTTCGAAGTCATGGGGGTACCCCCTTGCATCATCCAAGTCATCCATGACCATGACTTCATGTTTATGAATGTTTTACTATTTTTATTGGGGCTTCCTTTTCAAACAATTCAGATCCAGAAAATCATTGATGATTCAGAATGATTTCCCCAATCATTCCCATTCAATTCAGATCTGATCAGATCATGGTGACTTGGACATCCGCAATGGATCAACCCTCTCAGCTCCTGCCAGGTCTCTTTGAGAGCCACCGCCAAGGCGGAGGTAGCTTCTATGGGGAAGGGCTTAACTCATGGTCAAATCCTGGGAAAACCGTGGTTAAAACGAGGTTGAAACTATGACAACAAAGGAACCACATGACAATATATGAAGATGTAAACTGATATAAACGTATGTTAGGATAGTTTTAGTAGGAAAATTAATGCCACAACTCAACTCATGTTTGGAATAGACTGGAATAGAAACGTCGCTGCCCCCTTCACCAGAGTCTTCGCCAGTCATGGTTTCACCAAAAATGGCTCACCAAGCAGCTGAATCGGGGCCTCCCTTTCTGGGATATTTGTTCAGTGGTTGTTAGGGTCAATACCCTCTGGTAATCAAACATGGCAATGGAAAATCCACCATTTATAGATGATGTTCCCATTAAAACTTCCATTTATCGGGGATTTCCCAGCTAGCCACGTTTGATGACAGGAGGATAGATATACCATGGGCGTGGATCCTGTGAAGCCCCACTTCGATGATATCATGCTTTGTGATGGTGCAAAAAATCACACGGTGTCATCGTTGAGTAGTACATACATCATCATTCATGTTCACCTGAATCATTTGAATCGTTTGAATCATTTGAATCATCTGAATCATCTGAATCATCTGAATCATCTGAATCATTTGAAGCATTTGAATCACCTGAATAATTTGAATCGTTTGAATCATCTGAATCATTTGAAGCATTTGAAGCATTTGAATCACCTGAATCGTTTGAATTGTTTCAATCATTTGAATCATCTGATTCATTTGAATCATCTGAATCATCTGAATCACCTGAATCATTTGAATCGTTTGAATCATCTGAATCATTTGAATCATTTAAAGCATTTGAATGACCTGAATCATTTGGATCGTTTGAATCATCTGAATCATCTGAATCNNNATCTGAATCATCTGAATCATCTGAATCGTTTGAATCATCTGAATCATCTGAATCATTTGAATCATTTGAATCATTTGAATCATCTGAATCATTTGAATCGTTTGAATCATCTGAATCATCTGAATCATCTGAATCGTTTGAATCATCTGAATCATCTGAATCATTTGAATCATTTGAATCATTTGAATCATCTGANATCTGAATCATCTGAATCATCTGAATCGTTTGAATCATCTGAATCATCTGAATCATTTGAATCATTTGAATCATTTGAATCATCTGAATCATTTGAATCATCTGAATCATCTGAATCATCTGAATCATTTGAATCATCTGAATCATCTGAATCATTTGAAGCATTTGAATCACCTGAATCGTTTGAATCATTTGAATCATTTGAATCATCTGAATCATCTGAATCATCTGAATCATTTGAAGCATTTGAATCACCTGAATAATTTGAATCGTTTGAATCATCTGAATCATTTGAATCATTTAAAGCATTTGAATGACCTGAATCATTTGGATCGTTTGAATCATCTGAATCATTTGAATCATTTAAAGCATTTGAATGACCTGAATCATTTGGATCGTTTGAATCATCTGAATCATCTGAATCATTTGAATCATCTGAATCATCTGAATCACCTGAATCATTTGAATCGTTTGAATCATCTGAATCATTTGAATCATTTGAATCATTTGAAACATCTGAATCATTTGAATCATTTGAATCATTTGAATCATCTGAATCATTTGAATCATTTGAATCATCATCATCATCATCATCATCATCATCACCACTATCATCATCATCATCATCATCATCATCGTCGTCATCATCATCATCATCATCATCATCATCACCACTATCATCACTATCATCACTACTAGTATCATCACTATCATCATCATTTGTTTGACCTTTGCGGATGCTGCACAGTCTTGTGCTTGGGGCATGCATGAGACGCAACAACATGGCCACAACTCAAGGTAGAAGTCCTGTTGGACTACCGAGTAATCCACTAAATCCAGGCTACGAAATTGCAGAAAATCTTCAGGAAGAGGAAAAAAACTACCAGCACCTGTCGACAGCTGGGAAATGAAATGGACTACCTCTGCCGCAATGTCTTGGTTGAGGAGCGTCGGATAGATTTTGGCGACACTTGTCTTGAATGACCCCATGTCGTCCTTGCCACACAATCCAAAATGGGTATCAAGCCTTGGAGGCGCACAAGGAATAACGTAGTTGATTTTCTACCTCTGCATCCTAGCGTGCATTGATCTATCGTTAGCACAGAGCAGCAATGAAATTTGCGGAACCACTTCATCTCCTGGCTCAGCCATATGCTTGCTGGATGTAACGCATGGATCGAAATAGGACAGGCCGGGTGTTCTAAAAACCCACAGGCTCCAACCTGCGCGCATGCAATGAGCATCTCTACGAGAAATCTTATGAGACGCGATCCAAGCAAAGTCTGTGACCAACCGCGCTGTGAAGTGTGTGGAAGTCCATTGATGAAGCTCTCAGAACACAGCAAGGTCCATCCGGAAGATGTCTTGCTGCACTATAGGATTCACAAGGTCCCCCTCCCTGCGATAGACCCTGAGTATGTTCTGGCTTCCACCACTCTCTGCTGGGAGGTGTCTTTTAAGGTCCTCGTTCTTTTAAGCCACCCATGGAGTGAAAGAACTGAGACAGGCACGGCATCCACGAGAGAGTCGCAGTAACAGCATCCGCGCACCGTGGAGCCTGAAGCCCTAGAGACGGCAAAGGTTGATTTCACAGGACCCATGTGATCGGAATATAATGGGGATATAGTGGGGATATGACTGGAATATCCCCATTTTTTTTCTGAGGCGATGAGAAGAATCACCTTTATGAAACGATGGTGAAAAAAACTGTATATATATAATATATATGTATATATTATAGACTAGGTATAGTATAAACCAAGTATCTAGGAAATCTAGCGGGGCTTACAATCTTCTGCAATGGTGGTAAAGCAATCATAATCCACCCATAGAAAATGATTAAATGATGGTCAATAAAACACTGGTAAAAGTGGCAAGATTGGATGGTGGTTTACATGTTTGCTCTACTTGCATGAAGTGGTCTATTTACGACAATATGCAAGCAATATGGTGGATCAAGGATGTATCACTCTGGTGAGTTCATCCATGATATGCCGTGATTTGTCAATGAGGATGGCTGATTAACAAGGTAGGACCAATAGATGGGATTCAGAATGGTTACCTCCTGGTAATCAAACATGGTTGACTGGAACATCCCCAATTAGTTCAAGGATTTTCCCAGTTTCATGTCCATCTAATAGTGCGTGGATTTCCCAGCTAGCCATGTTTGATTACCACTAGCAGATACAGAGCAATCATGAAGATATGTCCTTCGGTTAGCCAAAGTGTAAGGATGATCATTAAATCCCCAACAAGCAGGGCTGGAATTCAATGTTAATCACTATTAAATCTGACTCTAATCTTTTTCTTTACGCCAACCCTGGATGATTAATTGAGAACACAAAGATTATAGTTAGATAGTTTGAAAGTTACATAGTTAAATAGTTAGATAGTTAGAGAGTTGCGGTGATGATCCTGGTGATGGTGGTGATGATGATGATGATGATGATGATGATGATGATGATGATGATGATGACGAGGATGATGATGATGATGATGATGATGATGATGATGATGATGATGATGATGATGATGACGATGACGATGATGATGATGATGATGATGATGATGATGATGATGGTGATGCTGATGATGATGATGATGATGATGATGATGATGATGATGATGACGATGATGATGACGATGACGATGACGATGATGATGATGATGATGATGATGATGATGATGATGACGATGACGATGAGGATGATGATGACTACGATGGTGATGATGATGATCATGATAATGATCATGATCATGATACTCCAGTTTTGCATGTGCATAATTTCCGACCAACTTGCTAGTTCCAAAACGCTTACTTTGTGATCATCAAACATTTCTCACCCGCAAACAATTCCTCCTGATTGAAATCAAATTTGCCTATTCCCAGATATGTGTATTTGCCACAGCAATCAACCTCCCTGAATGGTTGATTTACTGCAAGTTTACAATTTAAACATGACTTCAACTTTGGTTCATTGGACTCTGCAAGGGTTCCAACCCCTTCGCTGAGGTTGCTTCTTGCTGCGCTCTTCCGCACTGCGCCGTGCTTTGCAGGAATATCCTTCGGCACAGGCGGCCCACGCAGGGCATATGAAGTGAGGCTGAAGCGGATGCTGCAAATGGAAAAGTGTAGAAAGATGTAAAGAATGGACTGTTGATGGTTGTTGCATGTTGTTGCATTTTCAAATTTGTTCTTTTCGATGGTGTTTATTACCTGTTTTTCATGACCTGACGATATGGGGAATACAGCATAAGGGTGCCTATTTGGTATTTAGTCTCATGGCCCTGGGTGTCCAAGTTGAAAATCTGGTGTTGAAGACTTGCAGTACCCACCTGAGCAACCGGGTTCAAGCTTGAGCTTGCATTTGCTACCGCAGCTGTTTGGATATGTGAAACAAATATACACAAGACAAAGAGCAGGAAAGATTGCACGAAAACCTGTGAGGATGGTTAAGTGCTTGCTGGATCTTTGAGATCTACATAAAATTGGGATTTGCTGCTGCTGGGGTGATCTGCCGGATCTCTGGGTGCGTCCCGCAAACACTGATGTAAATAGCGCTTTTGCTATGAAGAATCTTGGGATCCGTGCGCTTGCTTCGCCCAATTTCCCTTAGAGACACACTTTCAAGGCAAAGAACCAGCCCCAAAAAGGATCAAAAAGGGATCGCGCAAACTCATCGGATTTTCTTAGTTTGAATTCTATTCGTCTATGAATATCTATGATCTATGCATCTATGTACCTAAATCATCCTAAATCTTTCTTGCCCTGATATTTGATGGTAAACAAAACACAGGTGATTTCCTATCAAACATGTCAACTTTAAGGTAATCCATCAAGACCTGGTTCCTTCATTTTATCATTCTATCATTATTCCCTGTCTTTGACATATGCATATATATATATATATATATACATATTCATGTTTTATATTTTTAAAAAAAGTATATGAATGATATACATATAGATCCAAATCTGCCCATTCAGATCATAGATTTTCTTCCGGCGCCCTACACGCCGCCCTTCGGCCCATGGTCTGCTTCCGATGCACCGGCGCCGCGCTGCAGCGCCATGAAGCGCACCTGCGACGGGAACGCACCAGCACGCTGCAGGCGATGGCGATCCACGAGACCGTGAGCCCTGCCAGGTGGGGTGGGGACCATTGGTTTAGGAAGGGAAATTTATGGGAAATTCATGGGAAATTCATGGGAAATCACGTCGCTTTCATGAGACTTCACCTAAAATCCATGGGTAAAATAAGGGGATGGGGAAGGGAACTTCACCCCACATGGAATTGGCAGGGATTTTTTTTGATGGGAATATTGAATGTCAGAGGGCTTGGTAAGGGATTTACCACAATCACTGTTGTGCATGTAAACTATTTCGATGACATTTTTGATGGGACGATTTAAGACCAGCAAAATAGGCGTCGATTTTGTTTGTGTGAATGGGATGTATGGAATTGATCCGCTTTTGTGGGATACTCTTTGGTAATTTTGCAGTTTGCTATGGCAGATCAGCATTCGCAATAGGTAAATCATCGAACTGAGCCATGGCTCCCCTATGTTAGATTAGATTGTCAGATGGTTGCGAATTTAGCCCCAACAAATATAGTTTAAACCAATCAACCTGTGATGTTAACACATAGATGAAGTATGACAATAGTGATTTACAACCCTCGAAAAATGGATTGATGAGATGTAGTGGATTTATATCCGCTCTATCATCTTGTTAACCACCCAACGATAGGATACTATGGGAACTTAAGCAACAACATGTAGAGATAAATGGGGTAAATAATGATGATAATGATGTCAATGATTGGTCCAATTCTCAATAGGAATCGCCTCAATGTGTATGAGAGGACTTTAGATTTAATCATGATGATGAGTGCGACTGATGGTGCGGACAGTGATAGTTAATCTATCCAATATCCTGGGTGTCCAATTCAAGATGACTCTTTACCATTTGCAAGTATAGGTCACTTTTAGAGTATCTATTTGTGTCCATTTGGTCCAGGTTAGTCGACGGTAGAAACAAATGAGGTTATATAGTTAGACAGTGAAAGAGATTGATTTCAAAATAATGTACACAGATGAATTTTACACATCTCAATTCAGAGACACATATGGATTGATGAAATATATGTTCAGTTTCAAGCAGATGGAGCATCCTCCTGATAGACAATAGCCTATTTGTATCTTGTTGTTGTTTATTTTCAAGGGATTTTCTACTAGAGAATAGCTCTGGGGGTCAGTTTTGGTGGTCCCAGGTGGTGTGTGAACTTTGCAGACCTGCAATTCTTGGAGTTGGACGCTGCGATGTCCGGAAAGATCATGAGTTTGTTTGGTGAAAGGGGGGGATTTAACCAACAAATATGGTGATATTTACCACCAATACTGGGGATATAATGAGATAGAACCGCAACATACAACAACATGATGGAGATATCCCCGCAATTAACGTAGACCCTGCTGAGAACTAACAAGTGTTTAGAGAAAGATACTCTTCCAACCCCCAACTCAAGGCACTGTCTATGTTGTTTGAAGGGATAGTAAGCTGGGAGTCAAGGAGTTCCTGTTTGTTGAGAAGGTACTTCCCATATCCTCCTATTTCTTATCATGGAACGTGGTTGAGATCTGCAAAGCAGCTTGTTTGCCCCTAGTGAGGCCAGGTGAGGCTAACCAGGAACCGTGGGTTGGAAGCTGTTTGTCTATGGTCAAGATAGTGAACATGTCCATACAAATACTATAGGTATTGTCAACATGTTGATCTGGTGTCCCAACAACTTTGAGACACGCACCTCCGGTCTTTCTGTTGGGGCCACTCCTTTTTTGTTGGTTTGAGATGTCCATGCAGAATTTTTGCGGCAGTTTGGTTTGTCTACAAAAGGGGTATACCGCTATAGCATACACCAAAACTGCCATTCAGATTGAAGAAAGATGCCGTCTTTTCAAATTCACCATTTCAAGAAGCCCATTTGTGGTGGTGATACCGGCTAAGCCGAAGGGATGAATTTGATGGACTGCAGATGGGGCCATCCATATCCATGACTTTGAAATCAAACTTGTGGAACTTCAGAATATGATGGTACAGCTGATATCACTGCTTCACACTCCAGGTGCAACTTGTGGAATCCTTTACAAAGAATTGGAGTCCCAAATAGTCCCAAGATCTCTGAGACTTTCTCCAGAATCTTCCCGACATTCCCAGCTTCTTGGCTCCAGGAAGTCAGACGAGCAATCAAAGACGGCGAGATGTGCGCTTGTGACTTTGCCTCAAGCCAAGAAGATTGTGGACGGGATGCTGAAGTGTACCTGGGTAAAAAAAATGTACGTGTGGGCAGTGGGAAGGGCGTTCAGAATAAAACCCCTTTGGGGAAGGGTAGAAGTTGCATTCTGCTGAGAGCATGAGAGTTGGAACATGGATTCTTCTGATTCATCATGAGGGGTGTATTCTACAGTAGATCATGGTCAGAGTGATGATCATCATGATGCTGGTCACCACCCACAGCAGCATCAGCATCGGCCTTGTCACAGGAATTGCTATCATCATCATCATCATCATCATCATCATCATCATCATCATCATGATCATGATGTTGGTCAGTTTTTTGCAACAACTTGGATGATGGTTGAAAAGTTGAAAATGTGTCCAAGAAACAAACAACATGCATTGCTGCATGGCCATTTACTGTAAATGGTGAGCGAAGGAATGAACATGATGGTAAACCATGATAAACTATGGACTATGGTGATTTTTTAAGGTACCCTTTGGGTACTTTATTCTCAGCACCGAGGGATGTCTCCAAATCGCAGGCTCCAGCAGGACTTAGTTTCACCATGCTTTGCTTGATCCCAAAATCAAAAATATGCATTTAAAATCATAAAAACAAACATTTTTCCAAACGAAAAAGTTTCTAGGAGAAATAAACATAAATAAAAAGAAACAAACATGCATAAAAAGAAACGAACGGAAATAAAGAATATATAATATATAGTTAAACTAAGATGATGTTACTGCCCTCCTTTCAATCTGTTCAGACTGTGATTCATCAAATCTCATTTTGTTCCCTTTGCGCCGCACACGTGGTGCCAAGCGTCTGACAACACAAGACTCTGAGATCCAAAATGCCACCAAAGCACAAACAGTCTAAGATTTTTTTCCACAGCACATCGCATCAGAACGGCCCTTGCACGTTTGCTATTTGCCTTTCATTATTGTTTTTTTTTGAAAAAACAAAACAAGAGAAAAATAGAGCAAAACAAAGATGTTTGATCGTCAGAAAAAACAAACTCAATTAAACAAACACCGAATGCAAATTATCCCACTGTCCCGAAACCCAAGAGATAAAAACAGAAAAAAAGGAAACCACAATCAGATTTTTTGAGGTGTTTTGAGTGTTTGGTTTGCATTTTCTTTACCCCCAAGTTTGTTGGTATTTGTTTTGGTGTTTTCTTGTCCGAGATAAGAAATATGTTCATTTTGTTCATTTTTTTTCATTTATTTTTAGTTTATTCCATTGGTTTTTAACATTTTTCATTTTTGTTGCATGTTTTTTCAATGTTTGTTTCCTGTTGTTCATTGTTGTTTCACTTTTTTCATTGAAAAAGAACATTGCTAATCCAGACCACTGACATGTTGTACCACCAACTGAGTTTTGCAGCTCCAGATATCTCCAGATATACCAGAGAATCTGTAGTGGAAGCCCATGGCTAGTCCTGATAGCCCATGGCTAAAGGGTCCAAAATCCCCGAGAGCCGGCAGGTATGGGCCCAGTATCTACATCGCCGCTTGGTTCAGGCCGTGAGACGACGAAATGTTCCAGCAGTTGATTGCTGGCCTTGCAGCAGTTTCTGTTTTGCAGGTGGTGTTTGTTGATGTTTGAGCATGAAAAATGGATGATTCACCATTTCGACCACATTTCAGCTACTTGCAAAGTTATGGCGCTGTTTTCCCAGGGATTCAGACAAAATGAAACGGGGCTACAATCAAGACAGACAGTAGACCATGGACATGAGAGACTTTGAGTATCTTTGAGTAGCTCTTTGGACCTTTTAAATCTTTTAAGTTGTTTCATCACTGCAAGCGTGCCAAATGAATACATCAACAGTTTCTTTATGGATCAAGGTAGCAGGGTTTGGAAAAATAGAGAAAAAAATGCTCAGTGCAGAATTTCCCGAAACTTGTGCACGGGGATGAATCTCTGTAGCAGAGGGAAGGACAAGGAACAATCATGGTTAGTAGTGGAATTATACATGGAATTATCCCAATATTATATTAGTCTTGCAGGTTAATAGTCAATTATGATAATTTACCCCGAAAGTTGGTGTTGCCCCTCCGAAACCATGAAAGTATTCACAAGATTTCGACAGAATTCTGGCAAGCGAATGGTGCTTTTGTGTCCTGCAAACATGCTGAACCGCAAAAATGACAAGTCTATAAATGACAAGTCCCGATATTACCTAGTGAGGATGAGCAGGGGATTACCTTAGGAAGATAGGATGTAGATCCCAATTTTAGATGGTTTATCTATGGTAATCTATGGTAATCTATATGTCTTCCAGAATCCTGGTAGATGGAGTGCCCAGTTTTGCACAGTTTTGCCCTTAGGAGGATCATAAGGATGTCAGGGCCCTGTGCATCCGAGGTGAATGATTTGTACATCAAACCCATCACAGCGGCGGCTGGCAAGATGAGTTGCTTGTAGCTGAAGCATGCTGAAACTTTTCCATGCGGTGCACAAAAGAAACACACTAAAGGTTTCATGGTGGGTATATATCCGAGAACACCATGCCGATATGCTGAATGACGGGGAGTCGACAAATACAGTACTGCTTTTCGGCAACGGCAAGTGTTTGGAACCCTACAGAAACAAACCATCACGATCCTTTGACTCAGGATACCATAGGCTACTTTCACCTACCGTCGCCTGCCCTTACCCACTCCTTATTGTATTACAGGATATTTCAACCAGGTTCTGTGTTGGTATGGGAAGCCTTGCACTTGTAGTTCAGTTGATGATGCATGTAGTATGTATTATGTCCTATGTTTAATCGAAGGTAGGTTGCAAAGGATGATGTTGGGGGACTAAGATCACCCCAAAAGCCAGGGAGGCTACATCCTCATTTCATACCGAGAGCCGGTACCGTCTATTCTGATATCTTATAAAAATCATTCTGTTGATGACATCTGCAGGCCCTCCAAATCGAGGTTGGGCCTTGATGATGAACCCCAAAGGCCTAGATGCTGACCTCTTCATCACTCATGCTTGGCAGGCGCCTAATGTCGCGCTGTTTCCATGTGAACATCATGGTACCATTTGGAACTCCGTGGTACTCCCTGGTAAACCGGTTGCCACGGAAAATTAAACAGATAAATCAACTATAACTGGGCCATTTCCACATAGCACTGGTAGTTTACCTCGCGGTAGTTGAGCTGCAATTTTTTGACTGGTTCACGGGAACGAAAATCAACAGGAAACCAGAGGTTTTAGCCACACATATAGGGGGTTCCCTTAAATTTTCCCAATAAACGAAAGCTGGGCACTTTGCAGCCAGCCTAAGCCTTGTTTTGTAAACGACAATCATGAAAGTCCATTTTTCAAACACTGCGCAATCTGTTATGAAAGATTCCAACCTGCGACACATTACTGGAAGTAATCAGATTGAAATCTCCCACTTATATAAGGACACATAAATACAGTTAATGCAGTTAAGGGTCAAAGTTGTAGACTACATATGGGTTTGCCTGAAAATAGGGGATATCCCCAATCATATAGCCATTCAATTGGCAAACATGATGATGAACCAATTGATAGGGAGGTATCCTATTTTCAGACAAACCCATATCATTGGTTGGTTCATCTCCCTCTCATTGGGCTTTAGCAATGGGCAATCCACTATTTATAGATGATTTTCGCATTAAAACCTCCATTTATAAGGGATTTCCAATTGCCATGTTTGATTACCGGAGGGTATATGATGATTTACCTCTTAGTTTGCTAGGTTAAATTATCAGAGGGTATACATTACTATACCACCGCCCAATCTCTGCCCTAATGACACCAGATCCTCCGGCAGCAGCCAGGTTAGCAAACCCACAGAACTTGGACATCGGAGCGATGCTGGGTTTGATGAACGTTGCTGTGGTGGGAATGTCCCAGGTTCCCCATGGGTCAGAGTCCGGGTCGTCATTTTTGGGTCGTCCATTTTGCGTTCAAGAAAGCAGAAAACTCATCATTACCCAGAGGTATTCAACCAACATTCTCTGCCATTGAATCGTTACTCCTGAGTGTTGTAAACATCATACCCTCTGGTTATTTAACAGTTCGCCATGGAAAACCACCATGAATATAATAGGATATAATAGGTAAATCACCATAAATACCCATAAATCATCTATAAATGGGTCATATTTTCCATGGCTATGTTAAATAGCCACAGGGTAAACCATCCATTCTTAGTTTTCCAAACCATCCAATGTGCTGTATATTCAATCCATCGCCTGCTGGACTGGTTGATTCGGCAGAGGATGATCCAATCGCCCAAAGTCTCTCCTTTTGCCATCGCTCTCCAGTGACTTGGCGTCCCGCCCTTTGAAAAACTACGGAATGGTTGTTCATGTTTGATATATAGTGTATATAATATATATATATATATGCTAATTGATATACATATATATATATATATGATTATATATATATATACGTATATATATATATGTATTTATTTATTTATTATTTGGGTATATGCCAATCGATATATATTTTGACATGCCAATTAACATGTATGTTGATATGCAAATTGATATGTATTTTGATATGCCAATTGACCCGCCAGCCCTGGGGTTCTCTGAAGCACGACTGCTTTCACTGAGGTGTTCATGACTGTGCCTCATGACTTTGCCTGGCCATGGGTTAGCGACGTCTTCGGAAAACGCCTGGATGTCATCATGGGGGTTTCGGGTGGGGGGGGGGCTAATAGCGTCCTTGCTTCTGCGTTCCCTCACCTGCAACTAGTCAAAGTAGCAAATGCTTCTGATCCTATGCTGCGTAAGTTCTCTTGCAACGTCACATAAGCTCTTGATGCTACGCTGCTGCAGCTCTCTTCTTCACGCCTGGATGTTACAATGGGGTTTCGGGTGGGGTGGGGGGGGACTAATAACGTCCTTGCTTCTGCGTTCCCTCACTTGCATCGTCACAAACGCTCTTGATGCAAACGCTCTTGATGTTACGTCAGGGCATGGGAAGTTAGTGTACCGCAGATGATGCTACACTGTGGCACGCTCACGTCCTCGTTCTTCAACCATGTTACGTCAGGGCATGTGAAGTTCAGTACCGCGGATGATGCTACGCTGCGCCACGCTCACGTCCTTGTTTTTCACAGTGTTTTGAAAAGCCACTGTGGGACATGTGACAGCTCGAAGGCGAAAAAAAGCTGACTATCAACTCTGGAGTGGGTGTGCATAAGACCATTTTCGATGGTATTTGCAATGGATTGCACATGTGTCTTCATTTTGACTAGCGTTTCCCACGTTTTTGAACAAGTTCCATCTGTTCGCAACTTCACAAGATGATAAAATCGACAACCGTTCCAGTGTTTTCTGATTTTGGAAAGATGTCAAAACCAAGATTATGTTAAATTCTGTGTTTTGCAAAACGAACATTTTTGAAAAATGTCCGCGCAAGAAGATACGTGTGCAGGGACATACTTGATTCCAGGAAGACACAAAAACATTGCAAAAACCCATGCAAAACATAGATTTCTATATGAAGAGTTGCAATGCAGAGATTTGGTTCCCGGAGAACCTAAGGGCCGGAGCGCCAATTGATATGTATGTTGATATGCCAATTGATATGTATGTATATTTTTCTTTATATATTGTGATATTGATATTGATATGCCAACCGAGATATATATATATATATATATATTTATTTATATATATATATACATATACATATACATATGATACTGATGTGCCAAGTAATTTTTCCGGTTGTGTCGGGTATTGCGAAGGTTTGCAATCTCATATATATATATATATATATCCCTCCGGGGCGGACGTTCGTCCAGAGTTTGATTGGGGGTTTAGCCACGTTGTGTTTTGTTTAGGATTTATTTCAGATTGTTTTATGGTTTACTTAGGGTTGGTTAAGATTTTCTTCAGGGTTTGTTTTGTTCATTTTCGTGCTATTTAGGGTTGGTTTAGGGTTTAGTCAAGGTTGCTTTAGGGTGTTTGTTTAGGGTTTATTTAGGGTTTGGTTATTTTGGTGTTCTTTCAAAGTCTTCCGCTTTGTTGAGGTTTTAGTTGATGGCTCGAAACACTGCAAATTGCGCAGGATATATTTAACACATGCTCCAAAGGTGGTTTTGGCACCGTCTTAGGTGAGTACAAAAATGCCAAGAGATGCAAGTAATATCAATATTTTGTATGTGCGCAGTGTGCGAAAAACGCGCACCGAAACAACACAGCAAATTGCAGTCCCGCATGGAATTCCGTGGATTTCGGGCAAACGTCAGCCCCCTAGCGATATATATATATATATATGCATATATATGTATATACATATTTAAATATGCATATAAATATAATACCCCACAAGTACCATCATAGGAAGATTGGAAGGAGAACATGAACTATGGAAAAGTGGTTGCTGATAAGATTGGTGTCAGTTTGAATATGTTTGAATATTACGTGATTGAGTCTTTGTCCGCTCAACATCTTGCCACATATTGCCACACACATGATTAGCTCTGCAACTAGTTGCGATTTTGCGTGGAAGCCATTGTTTGTTGGCAGATCACCAAAGGGCCATCCATGAATTGCGGTAAAATTGACCCAACATCAACACATTCCATTGGAATTGTGTGCTTGCATATCGTCCATGGGTTAAGATTGTGTACTTCAAAGCCAGACTGATAGCAAAATTGGATCCGTTTGTGCGAAAATATTATATATACCTGTTGGGGAATAGTTACTGACATGAATATGACTACTTGAATCCTAGCTTCGGTGTTGAACATAGACCAGAAAAAATGACCAAGACCTGCCGGCCTTCACTCGAATTGAGACACCCGACTTCATATTTTGAAGCAGAGCTTCCCTTGAATTGAAGCTGAGGCAGTCAAAGTATATGCTGGTGGTGCCCAATCGACATACCAGCGTCTACACGAGGCTTTGGTGCGGATATGAAGCGTATCTTGGGTTTGATTCTGGAAATTTATAGAAGGTAATTTGTCATTTCCTCCGGGTCAATACATCATTTGGGGGAATCTCTTGAAAGAAGCAGCCACCTAAACCAATCCAATTGTAACCTCCATTCCAAATGCCAATTAACCTAGCACCAAGTTATAGACCAACTTACTTATCTACAACGCCCCTTCCTGTGCAATTTTTTTCTTTTCGTTGGGAACTCCGCGAGCTCCAAGGTATTTGGCGTTTGAAGGCAAAAAAATTATTCGCACAGCCAGACGGTCAATCTTGCGGCCAGTGGCAGCAGCATGGATGCTCATGGTCCCGACAGCACTGCTGGGCATTGCCTGTGGGTGCCTACTTGCACGACCTGAGTTGAATATGAACATCTACTTGGCCACTCCTGCTGAGTGTAGAAAAAACCTTGTGCTGAACCCATTCATTTTTGTAAGGCTTCAACATCTGAAGATTGGGGTAGCTAACCTTTAAACTAAGCAATTCACAATTGTGACTAGGGACTGGGCAGACGATTCTTGGATTGGTTTGATGGCACACTCTCCTTCGAGATGTTCTCACATCAAAGATCCCAAAGGAGTTATACAATATATACATATACATAGTAATAGATATAGTATATAATTCTAATACCAATGTTGAACATAAACGCACAAACGGGGAAGCCCTTGTTTTCCTGCTTCATTGTTCCAATCCCTTCAATTTGAACTATAGTGTTGAACTTAGTGTTGAACTCCTTTACCCAGAATCAACCATGTTCGCTTGCACCCATCCATTCAACAACATGTTTCACCCCTTTTTTGAGGCCATCGCAGCCTTCCTGGCGAGTGTCGTCACCGAAAATCTTGATGGTCGCTGGTGTTTCTTAGATTAGCAGATATCAGGTTTACTACTGGTAAACCCATGTAAATCCACTAAATCCACTTTTTTGCTGCTATTTTGACCAGGGTAAATCCACTGAATGTAGTCCACTAAATTTATTGAAATTCACATTCTATCCATTTCTAATCACTGAATTCCTGAAAAAATCAAGGTATGTTCACTGTTCTTCGAAGTTTTATAGTGAATCTCCATCATCTATAGGTGATTTACCTATTATAGATGGTAATTGACCATAGGGAGGTTTCCTAAAATAAAGGTACCCCCAAATCATCTATTTTTATAGTGTTTTCCATTATAAACCATCTATTTGGTGGTAGCTCCATTTATGGTAATTTTCCATAGCCATTTCCAGTTCATCTCAGGTTTGATCGCGAATCACTTGGGCGTCTTTACTTCAGTCTGGCTCGTCATCGCCTGGCAACCGCCGGACGCATGGATCCAGTTGCAAGGCTTCGCAGTGCGCGAAGCGTGACTTGGTGAAGTGGGAAACTGTGGTGCCCGTTGTCATTAAAAAATTCTACATAGGGAGTCAATATACATAATAATCAAAAATATGTTACTATATATAATATATAATTATATATGTATATATTCATAGATTGCGGATCGCATTATAGATTAAATATGATTAAATGATATTAGATGCCAGCCTACTTTCGTTCCATATACTATAATACATGGTGACATATACTATATTGAAATGTCGGTTGATTTTATATCCCACAACAAGTATCCTCATATTTTAATAGATAAGATAAGACAAGATTCAAGATGCGAGTCGATTGGATTATCAATAATAGTAACAATAATAGACACATATATATATACATGCATATATATATATACAATATGTGTTGTTTTCATACTATATTCAATATATTATTTTCAATATATTGCATTCCTTTTATTATCATATTCAATATCATATATATATATATACACGACATAGAATATTTCCATGTGTGTCCATATGTCCCCATTTACTGAATGATATTCCCAGCCACAGCCAGGACTGTGGTGCAACGTCTCCTATGGCTCACGGCCACCCTGTTCTTTGCCATCGCCGAGATTGATCGGATCACCTTTGTAGCAAGGCTGGGATGTAGCAGCAGTTGCCGTGATATCATCGCATTGATAGAGGGGTATACCTATGTGTATATATTTTTTTTTTCATATTTATACTTATATTCATATGTATAGTTATATTTATATATGCTATATAATAGAACGATTAATATACATGTGTATACACATATATATATATATATTATATCTTATAAAGAGATAAATACATAATATATAATATATATATATATACATAGCAGCCACCAAAACAATACATGGAAGTCAGTTTCTAAAATAGTGATAAATTGCTTTTCTATGATGTTCAACACGCCCATGAGAATTCACACGCAGACAAGTTTCGTCCAACTCCGAAAGCATGACCGCAGCCTGGAAGTTGTTGGGACACAGAAAGGAACAGCATGTGTGCTTGAAAACCATTACCCTCCGCTAATCAAACGTGGCAATGGAAAATCCACCATTTATAGATGATTTTTCCCATTAAAACCAGGGGATTTCCAATTGCCACGTTTGATTACCAGAAGGTATTATTTTGCAGATGCAGGCCACATTTTTCGGAGGTGAGAACAAAAACTGGAAAGGGCAAGCAACTGATCCAGCACTTGATGGATGCACAGCCTGGAATGCTGTGGAACATGGCCCATTTGATTCGATAATGAACCTATCTTGAACTGCCATTTTCCTTGGTTGTGTATTGAAATTTTAGGACTGCGAGGGTATTACAGCAAACAATATTTAACAATGACGTTTGCTTGATAGTGATGGTGGCAAGTCTTGCCTGGTGTGGTGCAACCAACCAGCCATAGAACTCATGAAATAGCAACGTGAAAGCACCGGCTGTAGAGGCTTGAAGAAGCAAATCTCAAACAACAGGGACATCAATTTGGGGAGAACACAGTTCTTTTCAGAAAACATTGTCTAAATACTCGTACTAGATTGTCTCTTAGGTAAGTTTCGGTGTTTAAGAGACAAAAAACTGACACGTTGCCTCCGACTCCTGTGGGTACCAAACATTCAGCAGCTCGGTTGATCCAAAGTCCACTCGGCTCAGGGACATCGAAGGAAAAGAGTTGCGTCGAAATTTTCAGGGTTCCTTGCGATTTGCATCCTGTTCCCAATTGCGTGATGAGGACTCACGGGATTTGCCCATTGATCCAATTGCCAGATGAAAACAGTCGGATGGGATGTCTACAAGAATTTGCCCATAGACCGGTGATCAGCTTGGTTTATTTCCCCCTTTTTTAGCCTAAAGCTGCCCTGGTATTTCTGGTATTGCGAATCCAATCTGGAGCTGGCAACAACATGTCACAAATTAGATTTAAAGTAGGACTCTGCTGGTGTTGGTGACTTGAAACAGGTGGAGACGGGTACGTAGTTCACCCCAGTCCGTCAAAGTCTCTGGCCCTGCGTAGGAGCACATACGTCTGGAGATTGGGAACAAAGTGACCCAAGTGGACCAAATCATTCAGGTCGGCCAATGGGCCCCTGCATGTTGAGTTTTGACGCCCTGAGTTGAAGTCCCACTTGAATCATTTGGATTGGGAAATCCTTTGGATTGGCATTGACCCATTTATCTCAATCTACCTCATCAGAAGATGGTCTAAATACACAGACGGATTGAGTTCGACAGATGGTCAGGAAAGGAATATAATCTGGAATACGTTGACAAGTAGCGTGGATCAACAAGAACAGAACTAGGCAGTAGCTGTTAGAAACCCGATCGATGAAAATATTCACAGATTGCATTGTTGACTCTTGAAGGAAATGGCGTATTTGTACAAATAGCCCACGTATTATTTGCTGTATATCCACAATGTTGGCTATGTGCCCCCCGTTTGGAGGTGTTTGTCCGACAAGGGCATTTGGGGTTCATATCTTCAAGCCTCCTAGATGACTTGGTAATACAGCAGTGATTCAAGTCCTCACCGAGCGGCAATGGCAACTCCCCAAATTTCAATAGGAAACCATCTATCAATCCAGCATTGTCCATTGCCATGCTTGTTTACCAGATGATCTTCAAACTGAAACTGACCCAGTGAATTCGATGTTTTCGGATTTTAATCTAATTATGCAATCTTTGTTGGTTACATGCTATTTTGATACAAGATATATATATATATATACCACTCTTTTATGGTGCTTGAATCCCGATTGACCCCGTGTCATCGCTTTAGAGAATCCCCATGCTTGTTAGTATGTTACTTGAAACCAAATTGTGCAAGTTCATCTTTCCACGTTTTGTGTTACTTTAAACCCAATTGTATCTCCCAAGTTTGTTGGGTTTTCAAACGCCGGGGGCCTCAAAAACCATAGTTTCCCTACTAAAAACGTATTAATGACTTGGATGACTTGGATGATAACTTGAGGTGTCCCCAATTTCCTGACAAACCTCGAGGGAAGATCCCAACTTTTCTTAATTTGATTTGTTGCCAGATCCTTATTTTCGTTGCTGAATTCAGGGATACCCTCTGGTAAACTAACATAACTATGGAAAATCACTATTTTTAATGGGAAAATCCACTATAAATGGCCATTTTCCATAGCTATGTTAGTTTGCCAGATGGTAAATCCAGCATTTGTGTTGCTTAAATCACTATTCACAATGGATTCCATGTAAGGTCCTCATTGCTGCTGGCATGACTTCTCCCGCCCTTCGCGACGCTGCCTTGCAGGGAGCCACTCGTCATGGTTTAGCCGGTCATGGAGAAAACACAAAAAAACAAGAGCTATTACACATACCCTGCTTGATTGGTTATGAAGTGGGACTTTTACCGCCTGGCCTATTGGGTAGTATCAAAACTTATAACCGGGAACCCTACCAACCAACCAGTTTAATGAGTTTTGGGAGACATTCTCTATGCTTCATGTTGAAGCCGATCTATTTTGTGGCAGTTGGCCGGTGATTTCAAGCATCCAACCGCAATTGGGGGGTGTGCGGGCTTATAACAACCATAAATGGAAATGTATCCGGACAGAGATGAGATATGAACTGCACGAGGTGGCCGTTGAAATGCATTGCTACAAAGGATCCATGCCCAGCTGGACTACTGTAAATCACAAGCTAATGTTTAAAAAGGAATTAGAAATGAGTCACTAAGTTCCACCAGATGCTGTTTGGAGACATTCTTCTCGCTGCCGGCTACATAGCAAGGGCTTTCAGGCACCAAATCTGGAGGCAAACTGCTGCACTTGTTGGGACACTTTTGGGGAATCTGTGCACTTGATGTCTGATTCAGCTTGGGTGAATTTGCAGAATATAATATCATAAACAACGCATGTGTGACACTCTTCTTTGCTATTGGCAATAGCGACTTTCCAGTTCTTAACAAATACACGTTGGTGAAATAGATTCTGAAAATGGTCTGTTTAGAGATGATTTCCCTATTATTATAATGGTGCGTTCCAGTTCGCACGCTACATTCAACATGGCAATGGGCAATCCTCCATGTGCCGTTTTCCCGAAAAGATAGTGTTGTTGTCATCGGCCAAAGCAAGCGTCAAGGTCAACATCGACCACGCAGGGGACGCTGCAGTGGCGATCCCCGTCCTTTTTCTTGGACCTCAGATGCTGGGTTGATTACATTATTTGTTCAAGTGTGCCCGTCAATGCCCGTCATGTATTTTTTTATGAATCCAACGCTCCCCAACTCCATCCCTAAAATTTGAAATCATGATCCCCATTGACTTGTGGCCATGGGTCAAGGCACTGCTACCCTTGTGAGCCCCAAATGGCCGGAATTTATGGATGTCTATCCCCCAGCATATTTGGCAGATAAGGTTTATTGTGGTTTAATTTGTACCATATATGTCCTTGTTTTTTTTTGGCGGGGCCGAAGTGGTTTGTTCACTACCCAGGCTACTTTGCGGCCTGTTTCAACTGGGAAGAAAGATCTCCTTGGCTGAGACGAGATCAGACGCAGAAACCGTGTGTTTCTTGGTATTTTTTTCACATGGTAAAGTATGTTGCTTAGATATTTCGAAGATCAAACAAAATCAATCATCATATGTGGGGTTATTTTTTCAAACTGGGCCATGGACGTTTCAAGTTTCATCCACAAGAAATAAGACATGATGAACATGGATGAACATGGGGGATCTTGCGACAAATATGGGACATTGTAGGCGACAAATACATGGGTCATTTTTCTCAGTGGGCAATTTATAAAGGGTTGGCTGGCCAACCTGTGCAAACATGATGGCTCGTTTTTGGAGAATCAAAAAAATAGCAGCTGTGTTGATTGCCATGATTTGCCGAGATACTCGGTGGGCCATGGTGAAAGAAAAAAACTGGGAATGTCCCTCAATACTTGTAACCACTGTTTTCTAAGCATTGACTAAATAGGTGTGATCATTGGACAGTGAAATGGAAACGAATCAAAGACTATTGAGTTGATGGATCATGTTGATGGTGTTTCCTGTTGGGGACACCATTTTCATTAGTTAGTATATGATATGTCAGTGCAAAAACACATGGACAATGTTTGTTCTGAACATCTAATCGCCCTGACAATGTCAGAGTAATTGTGAGGTTTCCAAGCCACTTCCATTGCTGCACGAATCTGCTTTTTGATTCTCCTTTGCAGACGGCCCATCGATGAGAAACTTGGTGGTAGTTTTAGTCACGTTTTTTTTTGCAATGTTTGATTGTCCAAAAGGGGCATTTCCAATAATATTCAAGAAAAACCATCTTGATAGGCATGGTTGCCCTGAGTTGGGAATACACAACCTATACTGACAAATCATGCGGTGAACCCAACAAACGATTGAAGTGTAACCCCAAACCACATATTGGATGGTGTAGGAGTGGGTCTAAAAACATTGATGTTCCTTTGCCGCTAAGCAGTGAAGGAGATATTTCATGATGAAGGTCATGACCAAATTGGTCATTGGATTTGCAGCAGGGGAGTCTGAGGGGTGATCTCTGTGCCATGGAGATCGGACGGCCTGTTGAAATGGCCGGTGAGATATTTGCAATTTGAAGAAGGTATTTTTGGACCGTTTCCTTTCCTCCAGAATTTGGAATGAGTGTGAAGAAAAAAATGTTTCTCGTATTTTCTCGATAGTTAGTGGGTCGTTGCCATTCGCAGCTACTATATCATCGCTGTCAACATTTGTTTTCCAGCAACCCTTCACTGCTATTCAGCGTGTGAACAAGTCTCGAATATGAACCAAACGATTGACTTTGCAGCAGATAAAAACTGCAAACGTACTTTGCAACCGAACAAAAGGCAAAATTTGCACATCTATTTGCTGTCAAAGCTTTGGATACCATTTGCATTTGCTTGGTATGGTCAAAGTTCATAGGAGCCACGCTTCTTCCACCCTCAAACAATGGAATTTAAAATTACTATAGGATATGATCCTTGTGACCCAAGACTATGGATACCCTCCCACAATAAGGATGATGTGTCCATTGTGTAAAGACGGGGATTTCCCGATCATGTGTGATTACTCCTGCTGCAGGCAGTGTACTTGTGGGTGTTTCAAAACCCGCCCAGGTTTCTGCTTTGCTCTTCCCGTGCTTGGTCGCCATTGTGGTTGGTGCCAGTTTGCTGGCTGAAGATGTTCAGGGTGCTGGGAATGGACAAAAGTTTGAGCAGATCAGGAGTTTGTCTATGAATCTATTTGTTTTCAAGATCGAATCTGGATTATCCAATTTGGGTGCATTTCTTTTCTGAATTCTGCCAATCCAAACAACTCTCGGCCACACTGGTTTTTTTTGGCTTCTCACCCAGAGCATTGCCCGGTGTGTGTTTCTGAGGCACACCCACGGTGATTCGCATCGTTTTTGTTGCTTTCCACATGTCCTTTGTCCCTTGGCCGCACAGCGTTGAGGTGGACCTTGGTTCTAGCTATGGATCAATGGAGCATGGTGGAATATCATGGAAAACACTGCAATATCCATGGTGAAACACCATGATATTCCACTCCAAAGAAAGGACTTTCATGACGATGAGCTTAGCCATAAATTCAATAGGTCTTAGTTGCTTTTTGCCTGTGGATCCTGCTTTGGATCGGGATTTTCTTTTTTCAGCTGATTGAAGTGGCAGTTTGTTCGTTTGCTGGGATCAGCATAATGTTACATTAATTTACCCTGAATCATGTGTATATATATATAGTATTTATATTAAAATTACAATTATAACATATTTAAAATCATATACAATTATGCGCATGGATAGATAGATAGATAGATAGATAGATAGATAGATAGATAGATAGATAGATAGATAGATAGATAGATAGATAGATTAGATAGATAGATTAGATAGATAGATTAGATAGATAGATTAGATAGATAGATTAGATAGATAGATTAGATAGATAGATAGATAGATAGATAGATAGATAGATAGATAGATAGATAGATAGATAGATAGATAGATAGATNAGATTAGATAGATTAGATAGATTAGATAGATTAGATAGATTAGATAGATTAGATAGATTAGATAGATTAGATAGATTAGATAGATTAGATGGATTAGATGGATTAGATGGATTAGATGGATTAGATGGATTAGATGGATTAGATGGATTAGATGGATTAGATGGATTAGATGGATTAGATG